>PVLC010009565.1:0-53459 GCA_004027655.1 Graphiurus murinus | reverse complement strand
TGGGAGGCTGAGAACGGAATATCGCAGGTTCATGGCCAGCCTCAGCTGCTTAGTGAGGCACCCCGCAACTTAGTGAGACCCTGTTTCAAAATAAAGAATAAAAAATAGAGCTGGGGGTATAGCTCGGAGGTATAATGCCCGTGAGTTCAATCCCCAGTACCGCAAAAAAGAAAATGAAGGAGAGGAAGCGGAGATGGGTGCTGGTCCTTTCCTTATAGGACTGTCACACTACATTCCCTTGGTTAAAAACATGGAAACATATTGTTTTGTATGTTATACAAATCCAAATCTATAAAGCCGGGTGTGGTAGTGCACGCTTGTAATCCCAGCATTTGGGAGGCTGAGACTGGCGGATCCGGGTTCACAGCCAGCCTCAGCTGCTTAGTGAGGCCCTCCACAACTTAGTGAGACCCTGTTTCAAAATAAAGAATAAAATAGGGTTGGGGGTATACCTTGGAGGTAGAATGTCCCTAGGTTCTATCCCTAGTACCACAAAAACAAAACAAAACAATCCTTTGTGGATTCTCATACAAAGGAAAGTTATTTGGTTTTCAAAATGATTTCCTAAATTTTGGAAATATTGTAAACTTAACATCATAAGTGAAAAATGACTTTGTTCATTAAAAACCTTGACATATAATGCATTGTACACAGTCAAAAAGATAGGGAGCCAACAAAATAAATTTTGGAACAAATATAATGACTAAACATGAAGAAATAATTTTGTCTCTGAGTTTTATTTTTTATTTGGAAACAGGGTCTTGCTAAGTTCCTGAGAACCTTACTTCGAATCTGTGATCCTCCTATCTCAGCCTCCAAAGTACTGGAATCACAGGCATACACCCCATGCCTGGCTTTTATCCATCTTTTTTTTAATCACTAATTTCTTCATCATATACCACTGAAACATCCCATTATGCAAGGTAAGTAGAGACTTACCTGCTAAAGAATAACAACATTCTACCACCAGCCAAGTGTGATATAATGAAAAAGGAAGAAACTGAAGAGAGGTTATTGCAATATAAAAGCCGTAAGCAAATATAAACTAAAGGCATAATTGGGAACACTCAGCTGAGAATATTAGCATTCTGAATGCTTATACATCTTATTCCTACAAAAACTATCTGAAACTCAGTTGTAAAATGACATCCACAGAATGAATGAGAATGATTCAGTAGCCTGTTATGGGAGAGATTAATAGCTTCTGTTCTCAAACAAGTTAATCTCTCTGTAAAAAATATAGTGCCTTTAGGTTACCTTAGAAGAAAAGAATTAAATACTTACATGATAGATCTTTGCGTGTATGTGATTCACCAGCTGCACTAATTTCCCATCAACTTCCTCTTTCAGAGAGTAAATTCTGGTCTAGGGCATATATTCTGTATTTGTACGCATTGCTTATATTAAGGCAGTAAATTAATTCACTACGTGGTTATTAGAGAATAGTGTTCTAAATGAGATCAACAAGTCTCAGAAAATCAAGGGTTGTATGTGTTCTCTCATGTGTGGAAGCTAGATAGAAAATAGGAAACAAGATGGACTTCAGATGAATCAGAGAAACCAGTTAAACAGTGAAATGGGATTGGGGGAGGGCAGTGGAGAGGGGAAGAAAAAAGCTTAATGAAGAAAACGATTCAGATAATGCTATGGCCATATATGAAGGCATCACTACCAATCTCAGAGGGTGGGAAGGCTGGGTTGGGATCTGGAGGGAATCAGACCAAGTGCTATGTGTATGCATATTTGTATCACATTGAACCTCACTACGAGGTATAATTACAATATACCAAAAAAGAATATTAAAAGAGAAAATATATAGTGAAATACATTCAAGCTCAAGGACTCAAAACTACCAAGCACATAGAAGGTACCCAATACATTTTATTTAATTTGAATTAATAAACATTCCATAATAAAGCTATCAGGACTAAGTTTTTCATTAAGAATCACATATAAAAGAATTTCAGACCACAAATTTAAACACTTTGTTTTTCTCTGGATAGAGCTATGGGAAAAATAAAAGACAAATTCTCTGTCATTTTGTCTGAATAAAATAATAACACCTTTCCACTGAAGAAGATTCAATGAGCCAGGCATGATAGCGCACGCTTGTAATCCCAGTACTTGGGAGGCAGAGATAGGAGGATCCGGGTTCTCGGCCAGCCTCAGCTACTTAGTGAGGCCCTCGGCAACTTAGTGAGACCTTGTATCAAAATAAAGTATAAAAAATGGAGCTGGGGGTGTAGCTCAGAGGTAAAATGCCCCTGGGTTCAATCACCAGTACCGAAAAAAAAAAAAAAAAGGAAGATTGAATGAGTTTTATGAGTTTTACCTGTCATTCACCATGACACAGCAATAAGCAATCAGATCATACCTATTCTGAGGGAATCCAATAAAAAGAAGAAAAGAATAATCAAAATGAAATGCCAGAAGTTAACAAGATGGTTCCAGATGGAAATAATTTTAATATAATAGTTAAAAGTTTGCATATGTATAATATATAAATATATAATGTATACTTTCAGAATTATCTGTAAATATTTGTATATTTTCCACAGTTCTAGTAACCAATTTCATAAATAACATTCAAAACTCAATTTTTATTTGGAACTGAACTATTTTTAGGAATAAATATGATTTTGATTTTTAATATCACTTAGGGAAAGAACAGGAACAGAAAGTAACTGGTATGTACCTATATACTAAACCTTATGCTAGTAGTATTACATATAGTCCTTTATTCCTTACAAAGTAATGACAAAACTCAAACCCATTTGACAATAAAATTACATAGGAAAAACTCAATATAATTATGTGTTAAGCCGGGCATGATGGTGTACTTTGTACTTGGGAGGCTGAGACAGGAGGATCGTGGATTCGCAACCAGCTTCAGCTACTTAGTGAGACTCTGTTTCAAAATAAAGAATAAAAAATAGAGCTGGAGGTATAGCTCGGATGTTCAATCCTCAGTACTGCAATAAATAAATAAATAAATAAATAAATAAATAAATAAATAAATATTAAGATTTCAAAGTGGGCAAATAGTGAAGATGAGGTATAAATTAAGGCCTTTTAGATATCTAAGCAGGTAAATCACAAAATAAACAAATTAATTGATACCACTAGTTTAACTAGAAATGAAAGCACATTCACTGGGATCAATGAATGATAGTGATTAAAATCCCTGAAGAGTTAAATTTAGCTTCAAAGCAATCCCGTAGAAATTGCAATAATCCTTGCGGCTATAAAATTGCATAAATCTCCATGAGCTTTGGTGAGGAGTCATACCTTAACTTGCTTCTCTTTGAGAATATTCTCCATTAACTTGGAAAACACGCAATACCAGGAAATGCTCTGAAGATAGGACATCCACTGTAGCACTTTCCTCAATGGATTGCATACATTTGTTATAGGAACTCATTCTGATCTCTCACACTCTTTATTTTTCCCAGAGCAAAATGAAGCAAGTTGGATCATTGCATCAGTCATTTTCATAAGAATTTATATGCTCATATAAATATTTTCTTCATCAAGGAATAGATGCATTAACATAGGCATACATAAGCATATGTAAGTTTACATATGCATATATGTAAATGTATGCATATATGTACAATTATATACAGTATAAGATTATCATTTGCTTCCCATTATGTAGACCTTTCCTTTGTTAACTAATATTAAAGAACAGTTCTAGCATAGGTTCAAACGACATCTAGAGAGATATGAAAGTCCACCTAAGTTACCCATTGGCTTCAAATGATAGTAGCTCCAAAAAAAATAAAAAATGCTGGGAGTGTAGCTCAGATATAAAATGTGCCTGGGTTTAATCTGCAGTACCACATACAAAACACACACTCACATACATAAATTTTTTCATCTTTCCTTATCTAATACACTGAATTTCTGATTTGTTCTTTATATCTCTAGGCTCTGTGCATTATCTCTCCCAATGACTTCATTTATCCCTAAACCACAAGCTTCTACATGTGGTAATATCTCACAACTTTATAAGTGTCTGGGTAAAAACTATTTAAATTGTCCTGTATTTTGTATTAATAAAACTAGGCTCTTCTGTGCCTTGCAAATAAGAGTTATTTCTTGACATTCCTTTTGTTAGTTAATAGTATTATTATTCTTCCAGCCTCTTAATACAAGTGTTACCAACTGTCCCATAGAGAACCTCTTTTCAAATAATAAGAGGACTCCATGAGACAGGTTCTGTCTTTTTTTGAGAAGCATGAATATGTGAGCTGGGGAAGAGAATCATCAGTAATGCGGAGACAGAGAAATTCTGAAGCTTTTTCTACTTGGTAACTTTTCCTTGTGTTGATCTGATATTTCAAAGTATTTGTAAACAACTTTTGAGTCTCTATTATGTCAGACATCCTGCTGACTCTGTTACATTGACTATATTGCCCTGTAATCTTGATAGTGGTCTCACATGTTGGATGTTATTCCCATTTCCTGGGTGAGAAAACTGCAGCAAGCATATCTAAATATCTTCTCCATAATAATTATAAGTAGTATGCAAGTTCCAGTCTGTCTCTAAAAGGTATCTATCTTCTGTGTGTGATTTCTTTATTGTACTTCTTTAAGGTATGAAACATTTTGTTTCAATAAACATATATACAGTGAAATGATTATTGTAGTTAAGTAAATGAAGATATTCAATATCTTAATATACTTATTATTTTGGTGTTAAAAATCTGTTTTTTATCTCTATAATATTTATATAAACTGTGGTAAAGACTGATACTTGGGATGCATGAAAACATCAAGTGTCTGATACTGGCTCCTTGTTCTTATATAACATGATAAGGGAAATTGGACTGTAGGATACAGCAGTGAAAAAAGTCTTTTTCATACTTTGACAATTCAAAGTTCATGTCTTACCTGCCGAATCATGAATTCTATTATGTAGAAAATCATATCATTATGAGGTTCCATTCATCAACCTTTATGCTTAAGCACCATTTTAATGGTGTTATCCATAAAGAGAGAATGTGTCTGCATCGTTGGAACTAAAACCTAACTATTGGCCTTTTCAAAGGTACTGTGATCATTCACAATCACTTTCAAGTAGATTTGGCTTTGTTCTTGTTTTGTTTAGGTAGAGGTTTGATCAGTGAAGTTGAGAAAAACAAATTTAACGGAGCTGTTTTTTTTTTTTTTTTTTTGGTCACAAGGAAAATAGGCTTGCACAATTAAATTCTTATAATATGGTAAATATGAATTTTGCCATAACAAAAAATAATAAGTATATTGAACCAGTCTTTGTATGTCGAGCAGTAAAAAATAGTCAAGAGATTACTCTGTTATGAACTACTATAGTATTAAAATATGAAAACGTGCTTCTTCCTTCATTTGAGCTGTGAAACAATGCAAGATTATTCTTCTCATTTTAGAGATAAGAAAATTCAAGTTAAAATAAGCTTCTCAAGGTAAAACATAATAGTATTCTTATACATAGGAAAGTCAAGTTGCAAGTATGATTTAAAAATGCAATTCATAGTGTTTCTGGCTATGTTAGCTTCCCATAACTGTGACAAAAGACCCGAGAAAATCAACATAATGAAGGAAAAATTTAGTTTGCCTCATGGTTTCAGTGATTTTAGTGCATGATTGTTTGGCACTGTTGCTTTTGGCTGGTGGTGAGAAAATGTATGACATGTAGGAGTATATGACAGAGGAAACCTGTTCACCTCACAGCAGCTGAAAATTGAGAAAGAAAGAGAGAAAGAGAGAGAGAAAGAGAGAGAGAAAGAGAGAGAGAGAGAGAGAGAGAGAGAGAGAGAGAGAGAGAGAGAGAGAGAGAGAGAGAGACTAGAAGGGATGGAGTCTTCAAGGGTTTGACCACCAAGTACTGATGACCGAACATCTATCAACTAGACTCTGCCTCTTAAAGGTTCCGTTACCTCCCAAGAGGCTCCACAGACCAAGTCTTTAGCATATGGGCTTTGGGGGGACATTTAAGTTCCAAACAGTGACTCAGTTACGTTAGCTCTGTATATGTATACGAAGGACAATAAGATATTGCTGTCATTCTATATTGTCATATCATAGGTTACAGCAGTAAAATTATTTTATAGCACCATTTTATTATTGCCCATATATCAGAGTGTAGAACTTAAACTACATAGAGACAAGACAGGATATTATAGATAAAAAGCTTCTGAGAATAATGAAAAATATGTCTAGGGAGCAACAACTAAAATTGGTCTGAATTGTTTCTGCTCAGTGGCCATTTGAAATGGAAAACTTACAATACTTCACTTTCTACATCAAAACAAAAATTCAAACCCACTAAAATTTAGCTTTATTGATATTTGAAAAATAATATAAACTGATTCTTTTGGTCAAAGTAGAGGAGTCACTGCAGGCTGAATTTATACCTTATAGTTTTCATTTAATGGATTTGAGTTAAATATTACAGTCCTTTTATTATTATATAATCATTTATTTCAGTTAAATCTATGCAAGATTGATTACAAAGTCATGAAATTCAACATACTTGGTCATCTTTAAATTTTAGGGATTTAAATAAAAAGGCTGAATATCCTTGCATCCTGAGGTTGTTTATATTTTTCTGTCCTTCAAACATATTTTCAATTTTAATACTAAAATGTGACCAGCGGTTAGTGTACAACTTAATCATTGATGATCAAGATAATGAAGTTTAAAAATCAGATACTGTGCATGTGGTAGCTTCTTCCAGCTGCAGCTTGCTAGCTTCTACAATAAATATACAATACTTTTGATGTGATTGGTGCAGGCCTCCAACTAAGACTTGCTAACTTAACAAGAAACCAGCAAATTCTTTTTAAAAGAAGGATCTGGTGTTTGGATGTCTCCTGCTGTGTTAAAAATTTCAACTGCAGTAATTACCAGCAGGTTTTTCCATCTTGGCATGATAGGCAGAAGAAAAGAACCCCTAGAAAAGAGAATGCAAAGAAAGCAAAAACTGGAGAGGAACGATAAAATCAAGCAGATGACAGGCAGCTGGATCAATGGCCAGAATTGTCATAAATATGTTTTACAGGAATATATTAGAACTCATACAGGGAAACATTAGAGATTAAATCTATAAAGTATTGATGAATTATATAACTAGGTTATAGTGCTGCAATTTTTAAGTTTAACAAAAGCTATGTACAGTTACACTCACATTAATTTAGTTCTAAATATTAGAATGTATTTATTTACCAGGATTTTAAATATAGTTTCTGATTTTGTCCAAATCACTGGTTTGGTCTACTGGTCTATTCTATATATTCTAATACAAAAAAATTCCTGTATTAAGTTACACATCATAAATAATTCATTTAAAATTATTTTTAAAATTAAAAAAAAGCATTTTAGAAAGAAATTTTATATTATCATAAATATTTCAGTCTAAAATGTATCTTGAAGAGGCTATTAAAAATCATTCAGATATTTAAGAAATTCCTCACTGGGTGGAGTGGCACATACCTGTAGTATCAACTACTTAAGAATGTGAGGCAGAAGGATTGAAGTTTGAAATCAATCTGGGCAACCTAGTAAGAACACCTCTAAAAAAAAATATTCCAAATTCTTCCAGGAGTTTAGAATGTGTGCCTTGTTTTAAGCGAGATCAACCATGTAAACTGCAATTAATCCTTGGTTTGACAGAAAACTAATATCAGGAAAGAAAAAAAAAATTCTATCTAAACCTATGAGAATTTAACATCTAAGTAGTGTAACTAAAACTACTAGTTTTGAGCAAACATATATGATAAAAGGCAATGAAATCTGTTTTAAAGAATTGATCCACATATCCCAGAAAGAACTTCATTTCTTTTTAGTACAGAGATAAAGGAATAAGCATCACCCATTTTAAGCCCAAATGGGAATTTGTTTCTCAACAGAATAGAATATTTCTGTATATTTTAAGAAATGAAATACCTTCTAGAAAACTTATCAGCACTAAAACTGTTAACACATAAATCCTTTTCAATTTTTTTTTTTTAAGCAGAAGATCTCATTCTTCTCTAATTCTGCTTAGGACCCACTTTAGTAATACTTTCTGCTTTAGATTAATTACCCTGATCTAATTCATTTAGTGGAGGACAGCTGTGGTACGTGGGTTGCCCACTGATGTATTGTGTTAAATGACGCCCATCTGTCATTGCAGCGTATCAGCATGGATTCAGTGTCATCCACTTCATTGGCTCTGCTGAGATGTGAAGTACAGCTACAATGTTTACTACTGTTGTTAATTTAATATCTACACCTTTAATAACCTGACTGCTGTCACTTGCTGAACAATGATACATGATGGCCAGCAACGAACCAGATAGAAAGCATTAACAAGACAGCACAGCAGACCCCCTGATACAGTTAATTGGAATGCTGGTGGGCAAAGTTGCTATTGGGGGCCCTATAGCACATTCTCCTAGGAAAATTTTTTATTGGGAAATAAAGTTAAAAGAATCTGTGTTAATGGCACTTCTGACAAATTTAATCGTTAATTAATGATTAAATTCTAGCAAATTTAGTCATTCATTCTCTTGATAGCAAACTGTTTTTGACAGTCATTTTATTTTTTGAACAGTAAGTCTTGGACTTAGTTTTTTGAATGATTTAGTTCTTTCTTTATCACAGCTACTAAATATGCAATACATGCACGTCTTTGGAAATTGGCCAATGTAAGAATAAAACACCAAATCTAATATCCTCAATTTAAGATTTTCCTTCTTAGCTAAATTACCTAAGCCCAAAATTTATTGAGAAGATAGAAAGAATCCAAAGCATACATGCATGCAAAATATTTTATCTTGTATTCAAAAGGAGCAATTGTTTATTAATACATTTAAGTGATGTATGTACACAATTGCTTATTTAATATGTGGTAAAATAAAAATTATAATATGTAATATGAATGCTTATATTAGAAATCTATTAAAAGATAACTATAAAATACATAAAATTGTATAAAATTTTGTTAAAATAAATGTATAAACAGATTTTGATTTTAGTATTTTTTAAAAAGTAAAGGAAATGAAGCCGGGCATGGTGGCACATGCTTGTAATCCCAGCATTCAGGAGGCTGAGACCGGAGGATCTGTGTTCGCGGCCAGCCTCAGCTACCTAGTGAGGCACTCCGTAACTTAGTGAGACTCGGTTTCAAAATAAAGAATAAAAAATAGGGCTGAGGGTCACTAACACATAGCTATTCTTCACCTTTGCTCATATTCAGATTTCTATTTTTTAATACTTTACTAGTGCATTGTAATTATACATCATATGAGGTTCAAAGTGATGCAAACAGACATGTACATAGCACTTGGTGTGCTTCCCTCTCCCTGCTACCCACCTCTCGCTATACATATTAATGGAATTGGTAGTGATAACTTTCTATGTAGATATAAAATTATTTTAACTCTTTCTTTCATCCATTCTTCTTTTATACTACCTTACCTCCCTCACCCAATCTGCTTCTGCTATTTTACTGGTCGCCTTCCTCATTTATCTAAAATCCCTTTAATTTCCTATTTTCTTTCTAGCAACCACATGTGAGAGAAAATATATAATATTTGAGTTTCTGAGACTGGAAGATCTTACTTAGAATAACATTCTCTAGTTCCATCCATTTTCCTGGAAATTACATAATTTGTTATTCTTTAAGGCTGTGTAAAGTTCGAATGCTTCTGTATATCACATTTTCCTTATCCATCTGCTGATGAACATATTTTTATTATTCAAAACATGTGCTCTCTGGTAAAATATCTTCTATCCCTGGTTATTTCACCCTATGGTCCATTTCACCTCTCAAGATCAAATATATTTCAAAGTAATTCAACTGTGACCCACAATATGACTTAAGAATATTGTCCAAAACAGAGTAAAATATTATCCTCTACCAAATAAAAGTAAAAATTGTAAATGCTTAGCATTCAGTAAATAATTGTCAGGCATGCAAAGAAGTAGAAAATATGACCCACAGAGAATAAAATGAATCAATTTAAACTAAAATAACATCAATTATAGAGGAAGTAGACAGGAAATAGAGAAGTATAACTATAATTTATATTCAAGAATAAAGAAAAAACATAAGTATAGTAAAGGGACATGGAAGATAGAAAAACTACCCAAAATGAAATTCTAGAAAAAAGGAACACCAATATATAGCAAAACATTATAAATAATAACTATAATGTTCATTGGAAAGCACAATAAAAATGCATACATCTGCTCTTATTCCAATTACATAAAAAGCAGACAAAACTAATATAAATGTGAATATATATGTTGTATATCTGCTTAAGATATATATATACATATATAATGAATATAAGAAAAAATTAGATAATTTAGCATAATTGCCAATCCTATAGTAAGAATGGTTAATTATCAAGGAAGAGATAATGGGAGCTTCAAGTTTGCCTATATTATTATACTTTATTGATGACTAAGAAAACAAAATTTTCAATATCCATTTTATGGACTATTAATGGGAAACAAAATAGATTGAAGTATGGATACATGCTACAACATGGATGAGCTTCAAAACTATTATGTCAATCACTAAAGAAAACATGACATATGCCCCATTAGTATGAATTGTCCATGTCCATACTAGTTATGGAGTCAATATTAGTATACAGTAAGGACTGGGATAAGAAGGGAAATAAAGAGTGAGTATTGATAGCTACTAGGTTTCTTTTTGGGATTTTGAAAATGTTCTAAAATTACATTGCAGTGGTAGCTACACAAAAATTCATAAATTTACTAAAAACCCTTTGAAATGTATACTATAAATAGGTGAAATGTATGTTAATGAAATTGTAATTTCAGTAAAACCATTAGGATTCAATATGATATCTCAGTATTTGAATTCAGCATCTCTTTGATGCTGCTTTTTAGAAGATTATAAGGTTTTACAGTCTTACAGTTAACTGCATATGAAATCTCACCATTCCACTATGGTACTCATCAGGTAACAAAGCCAAATAGGTTACATCTTGGTTAGATAATAGTCTAATATACAATTCTACATTTCTCTGATGGTCCAGACCTTGCAGTTTATTTGCATTATGCATTTCTATTTCAGAGTCTTAAGTTTCTCAAACAGAAACCAATGTTGCTGATTTTTATAGGCAAAGAACCATTTCAAAGGTTCTAGATAGCTCACAGAATCTCCAGAAAGGCTGTCAAACTAGGATTAGCGATATATAGACAGGAAAAAAAAATATGTTTCAAACTCTACCAAAGAACATATCTACTAGATGTCACCTGCACAGTTGCAGAGTTCCAAGTCCCACTAGATTATCCGTCAATGATGCATTATGCTATCAAAAGAACCAGGCTTTAGATACTTCAAGTTTCTTCCCTTGGCACCAGCCTACTTCTAAAGCTATATTGCCTTTGAAAATGAAGAATTTACTGCTCAGTCTAACCTATTAGGCTTTATTTCTTTCAGATTTCATGAGTCCTTTATTGAGAAGTCACTTAGAAACATGACTTAAGGGGGCAATGCCAAAACCAATTCTAAAGCATTTTCTCACAAGGTTATAGTTTAAGACTCTGTATTATTGATGAGCATAAATAGTATTTACTTTAGGAAATCTGTTCACATCTGAATCACTTCTCTATCATAAATGATATCCAAATGAGAGGTCTCTAAAGCACCTTCCCAACTCTTTGGGAAACATACCCTTAAACTCAGCATTTGTAACTTTTTTCTTTTCTTTTCCATGGACCTCTTAGAACTAAGGCCCAAACTTTCGGGTCATCATATAGAATGTTTCCCATTCTTAAGATAATTCACACATTTTCATTAAACAATTTAAAGCAAGGACCATTGGACTCATTTTTCAGAACACGATATTTCCACATGGTTAAAAATATCACATATATGTAGAGGCAGTGAGCAAAGTGCCTATATTAATTATAATGCAAAAAGGGCTTTGAACTTGTCTTCATCTTCACATCCAGGCATTGATCACAGTTAAAAATCATCCCATTTGATGTATTTTCTATAGATTCTATCATTTTTCCATTCCATAACTTATCTACCTTTAGGCATCGGAGTCAAATCAAATTTCTCCTTAGTTAACTCTCTAGAGAACTTAGCTGATTTTTATGCAGCCAATGAATATGCACTCAGCTCTCTCAGCTGTTGATGCGCACGAAGCTCAAAAACTCTTTCCCAGATCAAAAAGGACTTCAGACCTCCTAGAAAGTTAGTCTGAAAATTGTATCTCTTATTTCAATTATCATCCGTTATCCATTTCTGCAATTACTACTAAAGTGTGCATAAATACGCCAGCTTTTTGCATACCAGTTTCTTTTATAAATTTCATAAAAGTGTTAGCATACATAGAACTAGAGAAAATATTTCAATTAACTTCTACTTACCCTCCTCATACACCTACTTAGTTTTTTAATTATCAAGATATCACCATGCCTGCTCCACCCACAACAGTATCCTACCTCATGATATTTATAGCAATTCCTTGGGATTGTGTAGTGCCAAATCCATATGAAAATTTCTCCTGTTAATGATTTATTGTTTCAAATTAGAAACAAACAGACCTATAAATTGTGTATGGTGGCTATATTTCAATAACATTTGAATCTATGAAAACCGTTTCTTCTTTTCTATTTTTTGTGTAAAACTATATTTAATATTTATTTTAATATTTATATTTAATAACTTTATATTTAGGCTTGTCATCCTACCCTTTTTCTTCCCTTTTAATCTATGTAAGCATAAAAATAAATCGGGAGCACATAATAGGTGCTCAATAATTTTTCATGAATAGATTGATAGCTGAGACAACAAATGACTATTTAGGCCAAGTTTAACATTGAACTGTAATTTTATTTTAGATTATTATGAATAAATCTCTAAATCATAATTTACTAATTCCTTTGTAAGATAAAAGTCAGAGCTGGTCCACAAATATTTATATATGAAAAAAGAATTTTATTTCTTGAAGATATTATCAGCTCAGTTGTTGCTCCCCTTTGTTCAAACAGCTCTCTTTCTCTCCTTACCCTCTGCTCCCACTTTGTAGCTCCCTCATAAAATCCCCATTAATGGAGGTAGGCTCTAAAGACTTCCTAACATTCATTTTCTTTTCTTTTTCATGACAAAGATACTTCACATTCCGGCTATCTATTTGCTATTGCACTGTATCAGAAGGCATACAATACACAGATCACCTACTTTTGAGATGCTAAGATTAAGATGTTGAATCGGGTCAAGATGCCTGACCTTAATTGTAAGCTTCCTATAGACTTTTATCTATTTTATTGCTTACTATTATCCCTGTATTATAGTATTCATACTATACATTATACTATTATTTTATGTAGTATTTTATACTATATTTTTATAATTTACTATTATTTGATTGCTTTATAATTAAATGGCAAATTATCCAATTCTGCCATTTTTTCCACATTTAGCTGCAGAAATTATTTTGTTCTTGTATTTTTTTAATAACCTAGCAGAATCTATTTTATAGGGATGCAACCTACATAGCCACGCAGGACCCTAAATTTTGTGAGGCTCCATGCTTGGTTTAATATTCTGGAGTTGTTATCGTGAAGTTTTTAATAACTTTTAACAAGGGGCTCTACATTTATTTTGCATAGGATTCCTCAAATTATATAGCTGTTTCTCTTAACTAGGGCTATTTGGATACATTAAAATGTAGTTTATAGAGAAACAGAAAAACAATTGATTTTTTTCTTTTATTGCCAATGTTTACAGAAAGGACTTGGATTCAATGGCAACCAAACTAATGGATTTTGTGTTTCTTTGTTTTGCCTTTTAATTTCTTAAGGATTATAATCAAATTGATTGTGTTTTATATGTGAATGATCTGAAAATCAGTTCCATTTGTTATTCTCTTTGATAATTAAATTGTCCCCCCATCAGTACATGAGCTCCACACCATGTGGGCTTTAGTTCCTTTTGGCTTGTGCCTATTAGTCTTAGGAAACTCTCTTATTTTATGTTGTAACAAAATGCCCCAGGCTTATCTCCTACTTTCCCTACCCCAGAATCTATTCCATTTGTTATTTAACCATAAATGCATATTTTTTCCCAAGAAGACCTGAAACATGTTAATGGAGAATATTTAGAAATTATAATCTATGAATTTGAGGTACAGTTCACTACTATTGGATTATCAAAGATTTTATGATTTAGGAAATATGTGTATTTATATATGCCTATGCATGTATGCGTATGAACTTTTAACCTGTGCTTATTTGGAATATTAAAATATTACACACTTTGAATTAAGTTTCCCAAACACAAGTGAATGTCACTTGGCCAAGTTCTTCCTTAGAAATTCAGACTAAGATTAATCTATTAGGTGATCTTATAGTGAAGAAATCAACTTTTCATCCCTTCCTTCATTTTTTCATCTGGTGTGGTACTGTAATCTGCAACATTAGCACATTTATATGGTCATATTTTTGTATTTTTTGCTTATTTAAAGAATGCAACAGCATCTGAACAGGGGATTGTAGGCTACTTATGAGCCCCAGTTTATGGAGATGAATTTGTTCTTTTAAGCTGCTTTGATTTTGAATGCTTTCTGAGGAAAGAAAAGCTGAGAGTTCCTGCTGTAAATAAAACAACTACCAGGGATCTGGAAAAGCTCACTCTGTTCTGTAACCATGTTTTGTTTCCTCATGAGATTATCTTTGAGGACTGAGCCATCTCATTTTAAGCATAAATAATTTCTACAAGTTATCAAAAATATTTTGAAGCTAAATTTAAAATCAACATGATCTCCCTCAAAACTAAAAAATAAATCCAGAATAAAGCAGAAGATAAATTCCCCCAAGGTACAAGCAAAAACTAAATAAAGTTTGATAGTTATTTCTTAAGTATAGTCACCTGTGAATAACTTACAGACATATTTTCTTCCTAACATCTTAATAAAAAAAATAGAAAGTGATAGAAGTCAACATCTCCAGGGAACCAGCAATATACATTATGGTAGAAAGGAAAATAACAATATATAGTTGGTTATTTCTAAATCAGTGGTTTTTTTCTTTTTTATCTTTCCCCAAAGAGAGAAAATATATTTTCCTTAACAATTACCTTGACATTTGGTACTGTTTTCCACAAATAAACTTTTCCCATTTTATTGCTTATTTTATTTTTATATTATTTTATCCTCTTGTTTCACTCATTTAATTATTCATAATATGGTTTGAATTCTGAAATTTACTTTTCCTTGAATAAAAAGGAGAAAAAAGCGAAGAAGCAAAGAGTTTCTGAACCAATTGCCAAGTTCCACTTATGAATTATTCTTTTGAAGTCCAATACACATTCTTAGCTTCCACGACTATGCTTTGTACATGTAACCAAAGCATAAACTCACATGGTCTCAGGGTATATTATATGTAGATATGTTCTTTGAATGTGATAAAAACTTTGAACTAAATTAACCACTAGAAAATAAATATCGTGATGATATATGGAGAATTTGACTTGGAAATTAGAACTTCTGTGTCCCATACCTGGTTATATTTCCAATGTTATTTGTCATTATGAATAGGTTGCAAATAAATGTGGATGAGTTACAAAACTTCCCTGAGCCCAATGTCCTCATAAGTAAAATTAATGAAGAATATTTAGAAGAATGTAAATTATATAATAATTAAATGGCACATACCATAAACTTCCATAGAAAATTGTATGACCTACAGGCATACACATCAGCAGGACGTATTTTTAACAAGGGTCACCAAGTACTTACACCTCAGTTATAACAAAAATATCAATTTGAGAGAAGAAGATAAGGCCTTTTCCATGTCTGTTTAATCTTTGTTTCTATGAAACAAAGGTTTATTCTTAGTAGACATAACCATTATTCTTATTTTAATTTTTTGAACTTTTTGTGGTATTGAGAACTGAACCCAGGGACATTCTACCTCTAAGCTACTCCTCCAGCCCTTTTAATTTTTTCTGTGAAAACAGGGTTTCACTAAGTTGTTGAGAGTATTGCTGCATTGTTGAGGTTGTCCTTGGTCCTACAACACTCTTGTCTCACCCTCCCAATAATGGAAATTACAGGCATGCACCACCACACCTGGCTGTGATCACTATCATTCTTGAAAACTTCTGTAAATAATATGACAAGGATTGCATAAGGTAGTGTTTATTTGCTATTTTTGAATATTTTTCCAATTCTACTTAAAAGTACTTGATACCCGAATTCTCTTCTAGTAATTTCAAAGTCTCTTATCTAATTTTTCAGGTCTTTGATTCATCTTAAGATGACTGAAATGAAAAGAGGCAGGGATTTTATTCCATTTTTGTACAAATGGATAATCAGTTTTCCCAACACCATTTGTTTAAAAGTCTGCCTTTTCTCCAATGTATGTTTTTGGCACCTTTGTCAAATATCAATTGGCTCTAAGTATGTGGATTTGTTTCTGTGTTATCTGTTGTGTTCCATTGGTCTATCTATGTGTCTATTTTTGTGCCAATATCACCATGCTGTTTTTATTACTATAGCCCTGTAGTATAGTTTGGTATCAGTTATTGTGACATCTCCTGCAAGATTCTTATTGCTGATAACTGTTTTGGCTATTCAAGGTGTTTTATTTTTCTATATGAAATTTAGGTCTGATTTTTCTAGCTCTTAAAAAATTACATTGTTACTTTTAATGGGATTGCATTGAATCTGTATATCACTTTTGATAGAATTGCCATTTTGATAACATTTATTCTGCCTATCCAAGAGTATGGAAGACCTTTCCATTTTCTAAGATCTTCTTCAATTTCTTTCATTAGTGTTTTATAATTTTTGTTGAAGTCTTTGATCTTGTTTAGATTTATTCTAAGTTATTTTATTGTTTTTGAGGTCATTGTGAACAGATTTTTTTTCTGGATAGCGTTTTCAGTGCATTCATGGTTGGCATATAGATGAGTTACTGATTTTTTTAAGATTGATTTGGTATTCACCACTTTGCTGAACTGATTGATCACCTCTAGAAGTCATTTGGTTGAATTTTGGGGGGTCTCCTACGTACAGGATCATGGCATCTACAAACAGAGATCATTTCAGTTCTTCTTTTCCTGTTTGCATTCTTTTGATTTTCTTCTCTTGCTTTATCAGTCTGGGAAGAGTTTTGAGTGTTATATTAAAGGAGTGATGATAATGGACATCTTTGACTTGGTCCTGATTTTAAAGGGAATTATCATAGCTTTCCCCATTCAATATGATATTGGCTCTGGGTTTATTTTATATTGCCTTTAGATATTGAGAGAAGTTCCTTCTATTCTGTTTTTCGACAGCATTTTTTAACATGAATGGGTGTTAGATTTTGTCAACTGTTTTTTAAGCATCAAGTGAGATGATTGTGTGAATTTTGTCCTAAGTTCCATTTATGTGGTGAATAACATAAATTGATTTGCATATGTTGAATGAGCCTTGCATCCCTAGAATAAAAACAATTTGGTCATGGTGTACAATTTTCTTGGCTTTGAATATGTATCATTAGTATTTTGTTTAGAATTTTTGCATCTAGACTCTCTCCTTGAGATGGCCTGCATTGTCCCTTGAATGAGTATCCTCCACTTTTCTAAGTAAACTTGTCATTGTCTCTGACTGTGCTGAAATTCTTTTCTGCCCCAGAAGTCAAAGACCCTGAAGATCCTGAGTTCCTGTGAGGAAGAATGAACCCATCACCCCCTGACATTTCTGGCACCCATTGTGGATCTTTCAGAGACATCAAACTTGGTGTACAACTTCCCCTATGTATTATAAGCTAGGAATCTTGTTTCTTTCTACTCCTTCAGAACGTTTTCCCTTTTAATTATGAGAATTTATTTGCTTACCCAGGAATTTCACAGATATTTAAAGAGCTATTGGGGTCTTCCATAAAGTGGGGAAAATGATACAATAACCTTAAACCTATAGAAAAGATTCTTGCTATATAAATGGCTCTGACAAATATGTAAAAACAAATGATAGATAGCAGTAACATGTAATCACTACAGTAAGAAAATTATTTGTACTAATAAATAGGGTCATAGCAGCCACTATGCTAGATTATATTCTGTGGTTTAGGCTTTGTGCCTTGAGGACTTTTCACAATGTCATATATAGCCATATATATTGGTTACCCATCTTCCAATTTAAAATGCTAATCATCTTGTCCAAGGTTAAGATATATCTGGATTATTGTACAATACTCTAACCTATAAATTTTTCTTGTAAATGTCCACTGCAATTACAATACCACCGAAAAGCAGATAAATGACTTTGTTGACAAATATCTACTCAACAGCTCTGATGGCTGGCTTGGCACAATAGGCGCAACAAAAACTTCAGTCACATAAGGAAAATAAAATCACTGATTCTCATACTCCTGGAGCCATGTCCTTCAATTATGTTTGATCGGAACTTACTTTAAGAAACCCACCTCAATAACTGATGCCAGTTTCTCTCTGTCTCCTTTAGCTCAATTACGATGAGATTTCTGATTCCTGGCTAGGCAGTCTTCATCCCCTGTCAGCATTGAAAGAGATCTATAAAATAGTCTTTTACACTTCATCAACCCTTAAGATTAAGGGATCCAAGTCTCAGAGGGAATGAAGTAGTATAGGGAAAAGATGCATAAAAAAGAGACAAATTGGAAAGGAAGAAGAAATTGTAGTATTATAGTTTTAAAATCTGGAAACTTCATAATTTTAATATTCATATTTCAGGGTCTGCTTCATTCTTAGGTAAAAATCCTCAGTAGGCCCACACACTTAATCACAAATACCCCCTCTCCCCACCTGAGATTTCTGAGATGCTTAGTAAACAAAAAATCCATAAACAATACTTTGTTGTACTTTTCTTTGTTGGAATGGTTTTGATGCTATTTCTATCTCTTTGCTTTCTATTGCTTGGTTTAAGTTTTCTATATTCTCTTGACTCAATTTAGGTAAATTGCATGTATATAAAAATCTGTCAATTTATTCTGCTTTCCAGTTTATTGGAATATAAATTTTCAAAATAATTTCTGGATTTTCCCACTGTCTTTACTAATTTCCACCTTCTAATTTTCTATTTTCATAATTTGGAAGTTTTTTATATCTCCATAAACTTTGAAAGATAGTTTTATTTGATATAGTAGTCATGGTTGGATGCTATTTTGTTTCAGAGTCTGGAGTACATTATACCAGTCCCTATTGGCTTTCATGATTTGGTTTGAGAAATCTAGAGTGATTCTTATTACTTTGCCCCTGAATATTAGCCATTCTTCTTCTCTCAACACATTTAAGATTCTTTTCTTTACCTCTATGCTAGCTATTTTTATTTTGTGGTGTGAAGTTCTTTTCTAATTTGGGTTCTGAATGTCTCCTCTTTATAGGTGTCTAACTTATTTTCTATTTTTGGGAAATTGTCTGGTATTATTTCTTTGAAGATATTTTTAATGCCTTTGGTTGTGCTTCTAGACTTTCTTCAATGCCTATTATCCATAGGTTAGATCTTTTCATAGTATCCCATATTTCTTAAATATTCTTGTAATTTTGTTGTATTGCTATCTCTATATTGCTATCTGTGTGGCCAGTTTTGAGTGAGCTGTCTTCCAAGAGTGAGATTCTATTCTCCATATGTTCTAGCATATCCAAAATGCATTCTATGAGGTCTTTAAATTCATTTATCATCTCTTTTATTTTTCTCATAGCCTATATTTAGTTCTTACTTAGGGCCTCATTTTCTCTATTCAAATGTTCTTTTATATCCTGTACACTTTCTGTGACTTCCTATCTATAACCTTTGATCATATTGAAAATCAAAATTCTGAATTCTGGCATTTTTTGCAGCTCAGTATTAGCAGTCTTCCTTGTTTTTTTGTTTTGTTTTGGTTTTTTTGTGAGAATTTATTGCTTCTTATTGGCCTTCATTCTCTCTCTCTCTCTCTCTCTCTCTCTCTCTCTCTCTCTCTCTCTCTCTCTTTCCAAATTCTTAGATTTGTATCTCTTTTGTCTTGGCATCATCTTCCTCTTCATATGGGAGTCCTATGAATATTTGTTATCCCTTCACAGTAAGGCTTATGCTGGGGTATATATTTGCCTCAACAAATCTTTATAATCAGAATTTTGAGTTAGTTCCCCAGAACTTTTTAGTTCTTAATGCAGGCAAAAAAGAATCTCTGAGTGACAGCATGCATCCATGCTCTTTGGGCCCAAACTCAGCAAGGCCAGAGATTATAATGTTCCATTCAGAGCCTGTGGCCTGCTGGCTGAGATTGAATGCTCCAAGATCATCATCACCCTCCACTGCTTCCTAACATGTGAAACATTGTGAGGCACTGACGTCTTGCCTCTGTGGTGACTTGGCCTAAGCTCTATAGGACCAGAGATTATGAAGTTCCATACTTATATCTGGCTGGCTGAACTTTGATGGCCCAAGTATACCACAGCCAATTTGCTGGTTGGGTCACCCGGAGCCCAGTCAGCCATTGACCTGCATGCACACCATGAAAGAGAGTTTTATGATCTCAGCCTGAAGCATAATTGTCTGAGTCAAATTTCTCCAGTGACACTGTTTTTCCACTAGCTGCTATCACATTAAATCCTACTAGCCTCTGGTCTCTGCCTTCCCTTATTTCAGATCCCAAAGTTCAGCAGAAAGAGATTGTACTGTTCTTAGCCTGGGGCTTGGGTGGTTGAGTTGTTTAACCCCAGGGACACAGATTCTACTCTAGGCAGCCACAATCACATGAGATCTTGCTGGCCACCAGCCTTGGCACTTGTTGTGCACAAACAACACTGGGTGAGTTTATAGACATCTAAACCTGAAGCATGGTTGGCTGAGTCATTTCACCCTATAGATAGCCCTGGTGGCAGTACTGTAGTGATCACTGAAGAGGGGCAGGGCAACCTGCCAACCATAGGTCTTACTCACCCAAGAGTCCCTAGTGAATGTGTGTTAATGCACATTTCTGCTGCGTCCAAATGTAGCTACATACCCCACCTCCAAAGAGAGCTTTACAAATTCACAGACCCATTGAATTGCTCTTTGCCAAGCAAATGTCTGTAGCCACTATGATGGTTTGTAAACTCATGGTCTTGATGAGCTCTGCTCAGGTCTCTACAGGAAAGTTCTATGGTTTCTTATTTCCCATGAGTTCAAGTATAGCCACTAGAATTTTCTGGGTGGTTTGGCTGGTTGGTCTGGAGATTCATAGTGGTCTAGACAAGGCAGGAGGTAGCCACTGGTGTCCCTGAAGGAAGGGCCTGTCGTTTCTTGATTCCACCAAGTTCAGCTGCAACCACAGGAGTTCACTGGACAATTTGCTGGACAGCCTGAAGGGATGCCATCTTGAGGTATTTGAAAATGGAGAGAAGAATGTGATTTCTGTTGGTGTTGGTTCTCTGCAATCATTGGGGGAAAAAAATAGCTTCTTCATGTTTGGAGGTGATATCTGCCTGTCCCAGCAGCCTCCAGCTCCCATGCAGGCTGGGAACAATGGTGCCCACCTTTGCTCTCTGCTCACCAGATGAGACTTGTAAGATTTGTGGAGGTTTTTTGTTTTGTTTTTTAGTTCTTTATTCTCTGTGCTAACTCAAATTCAACTACATTTTGTTTGTTGTGTTCTGTTTCATCTCTTGTCAAGAAGCAATAATCTGCCGGGAGTGGTGGCTCATGCTTGTAATCCCAGCATTTGGGAGGTTGAGACCGGAGGATCGGGGTTCACAGCCAGCCTCAGCTACCTAGTGAGGCACTCCTCAACTTAGTGAAATCATTTCAAAATAAAGAATAAAAAAATAGGACTGAAAGTATAGCTTGGTGGTAGAATACCCCTGAGTTCAATCCCCAGTACTACAAAAAAAAAAAAAAAGAAGAAGAAGAAGAAGAACCAATAATCTTGCTGGTTCAGTTCTGAGTTTTGCAGTAACCACAATTCAATACTTTTCTCTATTTTGACATCTTCAATACACCCAGAAATTATATAATATGGTGATTAAGAAAATTTCTTGTACCTAGCACTAGATGGTGAATACCCGTAATACCAGTGCTCCGGAGACTGGAGCAAGAGGGTCCCAGGTTCAAGACCAGGCTGAGCAGCTTAGTGAGACTCTGTTTCAAAATAAAATTCAAAATAGGGTTGGGATGTAGCTCAGAGAAAAGAAACTCTGAGTGTTCAATCTCTAGTAACACACACACACACACACACACACACACACACACACACACACACAAATAAAAATGGTTTCCTGTTCTTATAAGGAAGGAAAGTTGTTTGGTGAGCTAGAATGGCAATATGCACTTTGGAAGGAATGACATTGCCTCAGACAGTTTCATCAGTCACCCTTGGTTTTGATTTCTGAATCATTTTCCATATCTCTTATCCTCAGGAGATATAGAAAAGATTGGCTCTTGTGAAGGTCCCCTTCAAGGGTCTCTATATCTCAGACTGATGTATATAGAAGCAAATTTAAGACCCAGATGGCACTTTAAAGGTTAAATTTCTGTAGACCTCCAAAGCTTAATTATATAATGTATGGTTTAAAAAGCAGTTGGTCGTACATTTCTGTATTCTGGTCTATTGCTTTGGTGTATAGAACCTTTGATTCCTTAGAACAAATATATTGAAATAAGAAAAATTATTAAAGGTTAAGGACTCTATTTTTCATTATAAATTTCCATTGCACTATAATGAAAAATGAAAAAGAAGATTAAAAACTGATTTAAATATTAATCCTTAAATCTCTTCTTCAAGTCATCTTTGGTTTTCAATTAATAAGATGAGATTTTAAGATTTCATATTACGTATAATGAGATTTGTGTTATTGTCATGGTTGTCGTTGCAAATAACTAGGGTTTAGTTTATTTTAAAAATGAAAATAATCCTTGAATCCCATTTTAGTAAGAGATTTGATCAGTAGGAAAGAGAAGTTGTTAATCTGCATTTTGCATGTAGTCACACTGGCTTCCTATTGGAAACAATATTATTTTGTTCTAAGCTAGAGAAAAATGAATATTCAAAAATAAAAAAATATTTGCAAAGTCAGAAATGAAATTCAAGGAAACACTGATGTTTTGGCAAAATGAGTACCCTATATGCATAACTCACTACCTCGCTTAATTATTTCCAAAATAACCTTGTGCTGGATGCCAAATTTGACCTTTTTAAAAACCATTTGAGAAAAATACTAAGTTTCAAGTTTAAAACATGTAGCAAATAAAAATGTCTGCACAGCATTTCTTTCAGAAGTTATTCATAAGGACTGCCCTTTTTCCAGGGTGTAAAAATATCATTAACCTTTATAATAAATAATAGTCACAGATATTTTGCAATTTTATTTGCTGTAGATTTATTGATCATCCACATATAGAATTAGCATTTTACCAAGGCAAGGGGGTGAAAAATGAGAGAAGAGTGTGTGATATAATGTAATTTCCAGTGAGTTCACACAATATTTATTCAGATAACATCCAAGACTTTATAGATTGAATAAATTTTTATGTAAATATAAAAACAAAGTAGAGAAATAAAAGAAAAATTGATGTCAGGTAGATATGTGTTTTATTTTAGAGTCATTTGTTTACCATCTGAATAAATGTCCACAACTAACTTAAGGGTCCACTTGCTCTTCTCTTACAGTTTCTCATGTCATATACATGTCTCTTACAGTTTCTCATAGCCAGTTCCTTTGATATTTCTCCAACTTCTCCCTTACTACCAGTTTCAGAGCAGTCATTAGGTCGTGCATCTAAATATCTCTTCAGTTCATTGTCTTTACTACATGTTCATTCTATTGTCATCATTTGTCCTTGCTAAAGACTGATGCAATATTTTTCAGAACTACTCTTTGCTAATCCTACTTTCCCTTCACAAGCACCCCCACACTATACATTTATTTCTTTATTAAGCAAAAAATAAATAAATTACATACATATTGTGTGCCACACATTATATTTCAGCTAAATTGTTGAACATCATCCACAGTCTCTTTGTTCAGAGTGCTTTCAGTCTGACAGAACATGCATGCACACCTCGTGTACACCACCAGCCACAGGATTTAAGTGCACAGTCGGAACTGATCGAGACAGCCTTGACATTTTGCTCAATTTTACTTATGCTTTATGTAGGCTTCTTCTTACCACTGATCCATCCTTGATCTCAGTCTCACCTCAGTCCCTACAGAATTCAGATAGCCTAACCCAAGAGGCCCCATCCTCTCTTTCCTTAGACAATTTACTTTGGAAAATTATGTATGTGCAAATTATTTTATGTATGTATTTTACTTTGGAAAATTATGTATGTGCAAATTATTTTATGTATGTATTTTACTTTGGAAAATTATGTATGTGCAAATTATTTCTCTGATTCTTAAAAGCCTCTTGCCAGTTTTCCATCTCAGGAATGTATTTCTCAGGGACCTGGGATCCGTCTTTTGGAATGTAATCAACAAGGAAGATAGGGCCTCTATCTCCTGTGTCTGTGAAAGAATAGGAGCCTAACTTCTGTGTGTATCTGGTTCCAGGTTGTTAAGCTTCCTGTTCAGGAAGATAGGAGAATGCCTTTCATTTGGGTTGGGTGGATCAGCAAGCACAGAGAAGCCTAAGCTGTGTGACTTCACTTCAGCTCTTCAAAACTATTCTGCCCCTTGTTACAAGGAAGTTGAGCTCAGAAGGTGCTTTGGCTTTTCTCCCCCATTTCAAGAGTCTTGAATAAAATCCTCCAGTGAAATGTTAGCTTTGCTGGAGTTAAGAAAGGAAGGGCCTGGACTTGCTTTCATCTGAATGGTCTTCTTTCATCTCTAGTTTCTCTTCAGGTATCACTCGCTCAGGTAGCCATTTCTAACACACCCTTCTTTTTCTTCAGGCTATGTATTTTGTGGAATCAATACCTATGGACTCATGTTTACTGATCTGATACTTATGTTCTTACTATTAATCCATAACTCAAAGTTCAGACAGTGTCTGGATCTCACCAGTCCTTCAGCTAAACAAACACAGGAACATTAGCAAGCTGATGCTGGAGATGCTGAATACTGGTGAATATAGGTGATAAGGAGACTTCTTCTAGGTCAAGGGGTTAGAGATGAGATGAAGTAAGAGTGTTGAAAGATGAGGGAAAATAGAGGTGTAAGTCTTAAGGCAATAAGGAGCTTAATAATTGAAAAAAAAATCTCTATAAACTGAGGTAGGCTGGGGCTGAATTAATCCAGAAAACATAAATTAAAATCAGATTAATCTTACTAAACCATAAGTGTCTATATGTCTTTCCTCTGGTTTACATTATTCAATAGTTTCTCATTTTCTTCAGATATTCATAATTCAACATGAAAAAGCCTTCCTATCCTGCTGCCTGCTTGCATGTGCATGTTTTCACCTTGTTCTTCATGGAATTATACTTCTGTTATCCTAAACTGCTAATATTGTTCTACTGTGTCAAGGTTTTACTAATTTAACCTTTTGGTGTACTGTCTTTTCCAAGACTTTACACTGAGTCAATATCTGTCATCATTTTAGAATTTAGCTGTAAGATTTCTTTACCCTTTTCTCCTGCAGGCAAGCTAGACCAACCTCCCCTGTGCTTCTCAGGACTCCTGGACTGTCCTTATTCCTTATCATTTTACTCCTTACGTCATTTTATGCCTTTGGTTTGCCTTGCTCTGCAAACTACCACTTTCTTTCACAACTACTTGCCATTGGCTAGAAAAAGAAAAAGAAAAAAAATTGCACTAATTGTCCTTGTTTTTCCCACATTTCTCACAATACAATAGACTCTTTAATTATTTAGATATCTAGTTATTGGATGAATAAATCTTTAAGAAAAAAAAGTGGCTTCATGAAACGAGGGAGGAAAAATTGCTTGTACTTTTACATGTGATCCTCTGGGCTACAAGCAAAATCATTTGCTTGAAATTTATATCTAGAGGAAAAACATACCTTTGTAGCTTCTCTACTGCCTTCTGAGTAAAGTTCCAAATTGAAATTATCACTTCATACCCACTGTAATTTTGCACTGGTAAAATGTCAATTGTGTAACTTAGTGATCTTGGATAGTGGGAATTGAGAGGATTGCAGATGGTGATAGCGTGGATAGGGGTAAGAAAGTACAATCCTCAAATCTATGTGTGTTACCTTTTCTGCCGTCGTAAATAATTATAAACTTAGCGACATAATACAAGTGTGTTATCTTACACAGTCCTAAGTGGATCTAACTGAGATAAAATCATGGTATTGGTGGAGCTACATTCCTTATAGAGGCTCTACTAAAAGAAAACCTACTTTTTTACTTTCTCAGCTTCTGGAGGCTGCCTTCATTTTTGGCTTGTAGCCTCATCACTCCAATCTCTGCTTCCATCATCACATCTCTCTGACTCTTCTGCTTCCCTCTTACCCTGATAAAAACCCTGTGATTACATTATTACCACTAGGATAATTCAGGTTAATCTAACCATCACCTGATTCTTAAGGTAGTCACATCTGCACATCTGAAATTCCCATGTGTATTGGTGTCCTTGAGTTACCACTGAAGTTTATCATATAATGAGTGGCTTAAATCAAAAGAAAATAGTTGCATTCTCAAGACTAGAAATCAGAAATCCTATTTGGCAAAAAGTTTCTTGGATACATCACTGCAATCTCCACTCTATCTTTACATAGAATTTCTCTGCTTTGTATATGAATCATTAAATGGCTATCTCTCCTCTGTGCACACATCTGTTTCCTCTTTTTATCAGGAAATGAGCCATTGGATTATTTCTACATTAATGCAATATGATACCATGTTAAATAATTATTTAAGTAGCAGCATAATCCAGTTCATTTCATCTAGAAATGAAGGGACAAGAAAGAATACTTACAATTACAAATGACTAGAGTAAAAAAAAAAGTAGTATCCTGATTATGTTCTTACAGTAAGTGTTGTTGAGTTAATTGAGACACACTCATACCTACTATATTTGTTTGCCTTTAGGCTTTTTGCACAGTTTAGGAATAGTTAAATTAGTTATTAATTTTATCAAACTATTCAAACAGAATAGTAAGTGTCTTACTTTTCCTCCTGTTCTGTGTATTTCATATGTAGGCGATATAATTGTTTGTTGTTCTACAAATTCCAAAGACAAATTGGAGAATGTATAAGAAAATCATTTCTTGAGTGAGGAAATTAAATATGACTATTTGAAATAGAATCAGCAACCTGAGTTTTTAAAATATATTTAGTTGGTAGAAAATCTTGAAAATAATTTATTGGGGCTTATGTTTTACATTAAATTACTTTCTTTTCCTTCGAAATAGTAGAATTAATATGTATAGGACCAGGGTTCCTGGAGTATTTTAGCAGGTATTATATTTGTGAGCATTTAATAATTTGAGCAGAAGAGGGGCCAGTTCCTGTGTGATATCAGAACATTGTGTTGGTGATGTGGTGAAGGAAAATGAAGGCAGAAGCGTCTAGCTCCTTCATCTCCCTACTGCTACCCATTACAATTTGACTTCTTCCTAAGATTTAGAACAATCATACTTTTTGTATATGCAATCTTATACTTTTTTTTAGTACTGTTTTCTCAACAAAGCCTTAAAATATAACATATGCTCAATAAGGAACATGGATACTACATTCTGATGTGATAATGTTGATACAAGATTTTAGAACAATTATTCATGTATCTATTGGCCATTTGTATCTCTTCTCTGAATTATCTGTTCAATTCAGTTGTCCATTTCTTGGTTGGGTTATTTTTTTCTAGTGTAATCATAAAGAGGTCAAATAATAATAAATGTTGGTGAGAATGTGGGGAAATAAGAACTCTTCTACACTGTTGGTGCGATTGCAAACTACTTCAGTCACTATGGAGATTCCTTAGAAAACTGGGAATGGATCCACCATATGATCCAGCTATACCACTCCTGGGTATCTTTCCAAAGAGTTTGTTGAAACCAGAGAACTACAGTAATATATGCATACCCATATTCATAGCAGCACAATTCACAATGGCCAAATTATGGAACCATCTCAGGTATCCATCAACAGATGAATGAATTACAAAATTATGGGAAATACACACAATGGAATTCTACTCAGCAATAAAGAAGAACAAAATTATGTCATGTACAGGAAAAGGAAAAGACCTGGAGTACATTATGTTAAGTGAGATTCATCAGTCACAAAAAGTGAAGGGGCATATGTTTTCTCTACTATGCACAAACTAGGGAGTAATTAGGGTATGAGAGGGAATCCAGATAATGGAGAAGAAACTTCAGTGGAGCCAGGGAGATCTAAGAGAAGGTGAGGAGGAAGTCTGAGATTCTTCAATGAAAATACTACCATTGACTGCATATATAAATGTGAATATATCAATATCAATTTTAGTACTCTGTATTTGGATGGGGGAAAATGGGGAGGTGGGGGCACCAAATGCTGTGTGCATGTATGTCATTATCAACATGATTTACATAATTATATGATGTGAGATTATAATGCACTGCTAAAAACACATCAAATTTAAAAAAAGAATAGGACTTTAGGTAAACAAAAATATAATTTGCTGTCTGGTTTTTAAAAAAAGTGTGAAAAAATTACCTGCTGACAAAACTGAGTTTACCCATTTTTTGTGTGTGTTCTCTTAGAAAATGGTTGCATGGGAAGATATTATTAAACCATGACTAAGAAAAGAGAAAACAGAGAAATGAAGAATTTAATTTTGAGGATGAGGACAAAAGCATGGCTATTAATCTGATTCTGTGTATGTGTGTGTGTGTGTGTGTGTGTGTGTGTGTGTGTGTATGTATCAAGAGTTATGTACATATTTTCATATTAATTAAGCTTTAGTTAAGCAAAAACTGAATTTCTCTGATGAAATGAAGTTCCTGATTAAATTCAACTGATTTTCCCCAACAATTAGCAAATGTTGACAGAGTTAAAAGTTAAGAGTAAAGAGCTTAGAATGTTTAATATACTAATAAACCTTCCTATAAAGACAAAAAATGGAAAGGAAACTTGTTCTCACACCTAATGTTAAATACAGGAGCAGATTCCAAAGAGTAAAGTAGCTTCCTCCAAATATTGGGTTCTCCTCCAGAAGAAGACAAGCAGAGAATAGAAAGTAATTTCTAAAATGAATCCTTTACAAGGTTACATTGTGCTGTTCAATGACACATAGTTCCTGATGAGCATTCCAAATTGCAAGGTAGTTGTTCAAATAGAATTTAAACCAAGGGCTTCATTGACATGCTTCCTAAAACAAGGGGCTCTTTTAATTAGAAAAATCTATGCTGCTTTCTTTCCTGGCAGCATTTGTGGGGGCTCCCACCAAAATGTTCTCACAGGGAGCCAAATGCAGAAAACACAAAGACTTTCTTTGCTTTGCATAGCCGCCTGGCACTCCACACTCTGCAGATCCACAGACCTCCTGAAAACTAGGAATCAGAGAATGTTATGCCATCATATTTTAAATAGTGAAGGGAATATCTTTTTTGTAATTTCAAGGGGACAAAATAAGATACATATTACTTTATTTTTTCCTCTTTACTAGACTATTGCCATATGACACAAGATATTGGCTCACTTGGTGTCTCTTTACCGTACTAGAGGGAGAGAAAAGCTACTTGGCAAATTACTGTTCAATTATTCTTTGCACACTTATTTTATTTAATTTTTTTCACTAAAAATGCTGATGAATTGTGTGCATATATATTTCTTCATATGTTGGAAACATTTATATAGTCTCTTGTTGTCTACCAGGAGATCTTCATTCATTTAACTCTCTATGATTTCTACAGATTGACAGCTCAGTCACTGTCTATGTCACAGTGGTATTATTGACATAGAAGCATTCTGACTGAAATAGTTATTTTAATATTAATAATTCAGATATCCTGTATACCCTATACTCATTCCCCCCTTAGTGGTAATGTCATGCAGAATTGTAGTGAATATCATAATTAGGATATTGATATTTATACAGTCTACCTACATTACTGAGATTTTCTGTTACATGTGTGTTTGCATGCAGGTATTTAGTTTATGCAGTTATCAGATGTGCATATTTGCATATCTACCACCATAGCCAAAGTACAGAATAGTTATATCAAGACAAGAGTTCTTCATTTTGCCCTTTAATAACTACTCCCATCCCCATTCTGTATCTGACATCCATATCCATAATGCTAGACTATAATTTTTTTTACACTTATCTTTTGTTTTGATCAGAACTATTAATTTTAGTGTTTATTAATGTAGCTTTAGTTTTTAAATATGTTTATGCAAATTAGCATAAATATGTAACATCTAAGAAAATTACAATGCAGATTCTAGACATATATGAAAAATCAGAGTTTAGAAAGTGCTGCAATTGGTATTTTAGGGATGGTGGATAACCTAAGCTGAGGAAATTACTTAAGTCAGAGTGTGTGATCCTAATTCAAGGTGTAAATCAGTTGCTTTCCAACTTCAGGAAGCATATACACAGTCATAATCACCTACAGATATTGTTAAACATTGATTTCTAAGCACCATTCCCAGAGTTTCTATTAGGTAGGTGTAAAGTGGGATCTTAGAATTGCCATTACTAAAAAACTCCCGGGTGATGCTAAGCTCCTAGTCTTGAAAATAACTGAAATGAAGGCATCAATTCAAACTATACACAGCAGATTAGATCACATGGAAAATAGAATATCACTCTTAGAAGATGACCATGCCAAAAACGAATCTATAGTACACAATTTAGTAAAAAAAATACGTCAGTATGAATTGGACATTGAAGAGATCTGGGCCAATTTTAAAAGAGCTAACCTAAGAATAATAGGCATAGAAGAGGGATCAGAAGTTGAAACTTTTGGAATAAACAATCTCTTCAAAGAAGTAATATCAGAGAATTTTCCAAACATAGAGAAGTTGACACACAGGTACAGGAAACATACAGAACTCCCTCAAGACAGGACCAAAGAAGAGGCTCACCACGCCACATAATAATCAAGTTGACCAACATAGAGGCCAAGGAGAGAATTTTAAAGGTAGCAAAAGTAAAAGGCCAAGTGACATTTAGAGGCAAGCCAATTAGAATCACTCCAGACCTCCCAAATCAAATCATGAAAGCCAGGAGAGGCTGGAGTAAAATATTCCAAACCCTGAAAGAAAATAACTTGCAGCCAAGATTCTCATACCCAGCAAAACTCTCTCTTAAAATTGATGGGGATTTAAAAACCTTCCATGACAAACAGAAAATGAAAGAATTTATGTCTTCAAAACCAGCACTAGAGAAGATACTTAAAGAGATTAACTACAAAGAAGAACTAATGAATAAATGTCAGAACCAGAGAAACAACAATTTCCAGGAAGCAAACAACTAAACAAAGAAAAATAAAATCCACTGAAAATAGAATTCAAAACTCAAAATGTTAGGAATCAAAAACCATCTCTCAATAATCACATTGAATATAAATGGTCTCAATTCCCCAATAAAAAGGCTCAAGGTGGCAAAATGGATCAAAACCCAGAATCCATCTATATGCTGCCTGCAAGAAACACATCTAATAAGCAAAGATGCTCACAAGCTAAAGGTGAGGGGCTGGAGTAAGGTAATCCATGCCAATGGTACCCGAAGACAAGCAGGAATAGCAACCATGATATCAGATAAATTAGACTTCAAGCCTAAGCTTATCAGAAGAGACAAAGCAGGTCATTTTTTTACTAGTAAAAGGAACAACCAGCAAGAGGAAATAACAATTATCAACATTTATGCCCCAAATGCAGGTGCAGCCACTTTCATAAAACATACTCTGTATGATACAAAGACACACATAGACCCCAATACACTAATACTAGGAAACTTCAATACTCCTCTTACATCTCTAGATCCTCTAAAAGGTCATTAGAGACGCCTCAGACCTAAAGAATACCATAAACCAAATGGACCTATTCGACACATATAGACTCTTTCACCCAACTACAGCTGAATTCACATTTTTTTCAGCTGCACATGGAACTTTCTCCAAAATAGACCACATTCTGGGCCACAAAGCAAGCACTGGCAAATTCAAAAAATGCAACATAATTCCCTGCATCTTCTCAGATCACAATGGAGTGAAATTAGAAATAAACTCCAAGAAGACCCAAAGTAACCATGGAAACACATGGAGACTGAACACCACATTGCTGAATGAAGACTGGGCCATAGAAGAAGTAAGGAGAGAAATTAAAAAATTCCTAGAAACCAATGAAAACAGAGACACAACATATCAAAACCTCTGGGACATCTTAAAGGCACTACTGAGAGGAAAATTTATAGCACTGAGTGCCCACATAAGAAGAACAGAAAATCACCAAATAAATAACCTAATGACACAGCTCAAAGCACTGGAAAAACAAGAACAGCCTAACCCCAAAGCCAGCAGAAGACAGGACATCATGAAAATCAGAGCAGAAATTAATGAAATAGAGAATAAAAAAAACAATACAGAAGATCAACAAAACCAAAAGCTGGTTTCTTGAAAAAGTAAACAAGATAGATAAACCATTGGCCAACCTAACCAAAAGAAAGAGAGAATCAACCCATAATATCAAAATAAGAGATGAAAAGGGTGATATTACCAACGACAGTATGGAAATACAGAGGATAGTCAGAAACTATTTTGAAAACCTATACTCCAACAAAATGGAAAATCTAGGAGAAATTGATAAATTTCTAGACACATATAACCTTCCTAAATTGAGTCAAGATGATATCAAAAACTTAAATCATCCAATAACAAAGAGATAGAAACGGCAATAAAGAGTCTACCATCAAACAAAAGCCCAGGGTCAGATGGTTTTCCAAGTGAACTTTATAAAGCATTTATAGAAGAGCTAATCCCAATACTCCTCAAACTATTCCGTGAAATAGAAAGAAACGGGACCCTACCAAACACATTCTATGAAGCCAACATCACATTAATACCAAAGCCAAATAAAGACAGCTCAAGAAAAGAAAACTATAGGCCTATATCACTGATGAACCTAGATGCAAAACTGCTAAACAAGATACTAGCAATGTGCATTCAAAACCACATAAGGAAAATTATCCACCATGACCAAGTCGGGTTCATCCCAGGGATGCAAGGCTGGCTCAACATCCAAAAAACAATCCATGTAATTCACCACATAAACAGACTCAAAGACAAAAATCACATGATTATATCAATTGATGCTGAAAAAGCATTTGATAAGATCCAACATCCATTCATGCTAAAAGCACTTCAGAGAATCCGAATAGAAGGAACATATCTCAACATCATAAAGGCAATATAAGCCCACGGCCAATATCATATTAAATGGAGAGAAACTGCAAGAGTTCCCACTTAAAACAGGAACAAGGCAAAGATGTCCATTATCACCTCTTCTGTTCAATATAGTACTTGAGACTCTAGCCAGAGCAAAGGGGTAAAGATAGGGAAAGAAGAACTAAAATTGTCCCTTTTTGCAGATGACATGATACTATACGTAGAAGACCCAATAAACTCAACCAAAAAACTCATAGAACTGATCAACAAATTCAGCAAAGTGTCTGGATACAAAATCAATCTTAAAAAATCGGAAGCTTTCCTGTATGCCAACCATAAACCCACTGAAAAAGAAATCCAGAAAACAATTCCACTCACAATAGCACCCCGAAAACTAAAACACTTAGGGATAAACCTAACCAAGGAGGTAAAAGACCTCTATAAGGAAAACTACAAAAAGTTGAAGAAAGAAATTGATGAAGACCTTAGAAAATGGAAGGATCTACCATGCTCTTGGATAGGCAGAATAAATATCATCAAAATGGCCATCCTCCCAAAACTAATCTACAGATTCAATGCAATACCCATGAAATTACCAAGGGTGCTCCTCACAGAAATAGAAAAATCAGCCCTTAAATTCATATGGAAAAACAAAAAGCCCAGGACAGCCAAAGTAGTTTTTAGCAACAAGAAACATGCAGGAGGTATCACAATACCTGACTTCAAACTCTACTACAAAGCCACAGTAATAAAAACAGCTTGGTTTTGGCACAAAAACAGACACACAGACCAATGGAGCAGAATAGAAGATTCAGAAACAGACCCACAGACTTACAGTCAACTGATTTTTGACAAAGGAGCCAAAAATATACACTAGAAAAAGGATAGCCTCTTTAACAAATGGTGTTGGCAAAACTGGTTAACCATATGCAGGAAACTGGAAATAAACCCCACTTTCTCACCCTGCACAAGAGTCAACTCAAGGTGGATCAATGACCTGAAGTCAGGCCAGAGACCTTGCAGCTACTTGAAGAGGGCATAGGACCAATACTTCAACACATAGGCACAGGTAAAAACTTTCTCAACAAGACCCCAAAAGCACAAGCAACTCAAAGGAAGATCAATACATGGGATTGCATTAAACTGAAGAGCTTCTGTGCAGCAAAGGAAATTATCAAGAACCTAAACAGAGAGCCCACAGAGTGGGAGAAGATTTTTGCCAGTTACTCTACAGATAGAGGTCTAATATCTAGGATATACAAAGAACTCAAGAAAATCACAGCTAAGAAAGCAAACAATCCAATCAAATATTCGGCAAAGGATCTAAATAGACATTTCACAAAAGAAGAATACAAATGGCCAATAAATGTATGAGGAAATGTTCCATATCATTAGCAATCAGAGAGATGCAAATCAAAACTACCTTGAAGCCGGGTGTAGTGGCGCAGGCTTGTAATCCCAGCATTCGGGAGGCTGAGACCGGAGGATCCGGGTTTGAGGCCAGCCTCAGCTACCTAGTGAGGCACTCCGCAACTTAGTGAGACCCTGTTTCAAAATAAAGAATAAAAAATAGGGCTGGGGGTATAGCTCAGAGGTAGAATTCCCCTGAGTTCAATCTCCAGTACCGCAAAAAAACAAAACAAAACAAAAAACCATAAAAACTACCTTGAGATTTCACCTAACTCTAGTCAGAATGGCAATCATAAAAAACACGAACAACAACAACTGCTGGCGAGGATGTAGAGAAGTGGGAACTCTAATACACTGTTGGTGGGATTACAAACTAGTGTAACCACTCTGGAAAACAGTATGGAGGATCCTCAGATGAATGGGAATGAACCTACCATATGATCCAGCAATACCACTTTTGGGTATATACCCAAAAGAATGGAAACCAAACTATCAGACCGACGTATGTGAATCTATGTTTATAGCTGCACAATTCACAATAGCCAAACCATGGAACCAGCCAAGATGTCCATCGACAGATGGACAAAACTATGGGATATGTACACAATGGAATTTTACTCAGCCATAAAGAAGAACAAAATCATGTTATTTGCAGGGAAACGGAGGCAACTGGAAAACATTATGTTAAGTGAGATTAGCCAGTCACAAAGAGTAAAAAGGCATATGTTCTCCCTAATTTGTGGATTCTAGGGAGAATATGGAGCATAAGAGGGTCTCCAGATGAAAAAAGAGAGACCCTCGAAAGCAAAGAAGTTAATTTAGCTGAGGGGATTGGACAGGGGCGGGGGGGGGACACTAATGTACATCAAGGTCACTCACTAAACTGAACTTGAGAGGGAGGGAGGGTGAGGGAGCAAGGTGGGAATTTGGGGAAGGGGTCAAATGAGAATTGTGAGCATATGTATCATTATCAATTTGCACCTAACAAAGATGTATGCTTACAATGTATGAATAAAAATAAAAATTAAAAAAAAAAAACAGTAGGGATTTAAATGAAGGAAAAACCAGGCTAGGGAGTCTTTATTTTTATTGGCAATGTGAAACCATTACAAGTTTCAGAGCCAAAGACTACAAACTAATGCAGACTTTAGAGAAAATAATAGAATGATTGAACTGAACAGTTTGAAAACAAATTAGAAACAATGCATGAGGAATAAGGAACTAATTATGGTGTCAAAATATTGGGGAAAGAAAGATACATGACCCAAGAATCCTAATTAAAAGGGAGAAACCCTAATACCTATGTAGACGGTGTTTATATGGGATGCATACTTCATTAACCAGCTTCCTTTTTCTCTATTCTTAGCTTTTCAGTGTCCCTTATATTTTCTCCCACTTCCTAAAGAAGAATATTTCAGAAGAAAATATATCTTAATTTTGTTAAGTTATATTCATAGCCTATTCTTTGGATCTTGTAGATCACGACTGTTGGATCTCCTGGAGAATTTAAGTGCTGTGGTTTCTAGTTGTGATTCAAATTATCAGTACTATTTGGCTTAATTTATACTTTAGGCTCTTGAACTAAGCTTTCAGATATTAAATTCTACATTGGTTAGTCTGTTTATCTTGCTTTTCTTTCTGTTACTTGTATCTCTGTTGTCCATTTTCTTTTGTTCTACCAAGATTTCCAAGAAACCATTTGTTTCATCAAAGACAAGTATAATCATAAGGGCAAACTAAACTGGGCATGGTGGCTCATATCTGTAATTCCAATATGTGGGAGGCTGAGACAGGAGGATTGCAAGTTCCAGACCAGCCTCAGAAAGTAGTTATATTCTCATCAACCTAGTGAATTCTTGTTTCAAAATAAAAAAAAAAAAAAGAAATAGGGTTGGGGGTGTAGCTCAGAGGTAGAATGCTCCTGAGTTAAACCCCTAGTACCACATACACACACATACACACACACACACACACACACACACACACAAATGGCAAACTAACCTTCAAAAACAGAAGTTAGAGATAATACTGTATTGGATCGTATTTTTAAAAGATTTTCAAAGAATTCTAAAACACTGTGTATTTTTAAGTAATAATTTGATCCCTTTCCCTTGTAAAGTGCGGCACAAACATTCCATTCTCTTTTGACCATGAACTTACACATTTCACCTTGTACAGGATTTTTCAGAGATCCAGAAAACTGAAAGGGACCCTTCATTTTGTATCTGATTTAGACAATGAATTTACAGAAAAAAACTTCAATTTCCCTTTGTGATTTTTTTCTGAGCAAAGTGATGAAAAAATTAAGATTTATAAAAGCAACTTATGTCTGAGACAATATAAAATGAATATAAATTTGGCAGTACTCAAAAAGAGCTATTCCACAAGCATAGAAAACTAAGGATAGATCATGATAGAAATAAAATTCACTTTCTGCCTAAAGTAGTAATGTCCTCTTCTGTGCTTTCTATAAAACCCAAACACACATCAAATTAGAATGTCTTTCAGGAAAGCAGTGTGTTATTTAGAATTTATTTATATAAGTTTTCATAACATTCCTTGAGGGGGAAGAAATACTCAATTTTTCATTATTGTCTAAAAAAAAGACTACCTAAAAGGCTAGGACTATAGGGCTTAACAAATCTAATGGAACTCAAGGAAAATGCACCACCTTTGGAGGAAGGCAAATCTTATAAGATTAATGATGATTATAATAGTCTTAATATGATAATTTATTATTTTATTTTTTATTTTATAGGTGCATTGTAATCATACATCGTGATGAAGTTCAGAGTGATAGAGGCATACATGCCCAAAGCAGTCATTTAGCCCTCCCCCAATTCTCACCCCATCCTCTCCCCTGCCCCTCCTTCCTGTGCTCAGCTCAGTGATTGGCTTTGATAGCTTTGTGTGTGTACATCATGTCTTTTGTGGTGTTGCCTCTTCCTCCCATCTCCCTCGGTTAGTTCACCTTCTTTGCTCATCTAAGGTTTCTCTTTCTTTGTCTGGAATCCCTCCTATGTCCCATTTTCTCCCTAGCTTCCACCTATTAGGGATACCACCCAAACTTTCACTTTCTGTGACTGACTAATCTCACTTAGCATAGTGTTCTCCAGTTCCATCCATTTCCCTGCAAATGACATAATTTTGTTCTTCTTTATGGCTGAGTAAAATTCAATTGTGTACATATTCCATAGTTTTGTAATCCATTCATCTGTCTGTCAACATCTCTTCTGGTTCTATAGTTTGGCAATTGTGAATTGTGCAGCTGTAAACATAGATACTCATGCATTACTCTAGCAGTTTGTTTCCATTATTTTGGGTAGAAACCCAGGGGTGGTATTGCTGGGTCCTATGATAGGTTCATTCTCATTCTTCTGAGGATCCTCCCCACTGTTTTCCAGTAGTTTCTATAAAATGATATACATGAAAGAAGTCCAACTTGCTAACAGCCACCCTGTGAAGACACCCATGATGAAGTTATATAAAGAAAGAAAGAAATGACCAAGAAGTCATCTGCTGTTTGAAATTTTCAGCCTGATCATCAGAGGTGCAAGTGGAAAAGTCTTCAAAGAAGATATCACCCCAGCCACTAGGCTCCACAAGAAAATTGTCCAGCTGAACCTTAGATGGTTAGATTTGTAAGCAAAATATGCAATATTGTTATTTTAAGCTATTACTTTGGGCTTGGTTTTTACACAGCAATAGACAAGCAAAACTATAAACAAGATAAGGTACAAAGAATGTAACCAAATAGAAATATTAAGTTATTAAAAAAAAAATCCAGGCATAGTTATAAGGTTATGAAATATTCCTGGTAGTAGCTATCTTTGGAATCAAATGGTTTTGCCCTTTTAATATTATTTATTATTATTATTATTATTATTATTATTATTATTATTATTACTATTATTATTTTTGCACATAGCAGCTTCTCAAACAATCTCATTAAATTAATCCTCAAATTATCAAGCAAATTAAGCAAATTGTTGCAGGTAGATGAACCATTAGATATCATATTTCACATTGAAGACATATATTAAAATTCTGGTTTTAAACATTTAGGTATGACAATATTTTTAAAAAGCCAAATAAAAAATATCAGACCCTCTGCATGTGTGCATGTATGTTTGCAACCACTTTGAATGGCACTGTGATGTATAATTATAATGCAACTATTAAAGATAAAACAGATCATTTTCATAACCACCCCCCAAAAATCAGTTCTATCTCTGTGATAAATTCCAACTACTTCCAAAATGGTATATTTAGTTAATTATGGAAAAAATGTATTTCAAGAGAATATAAATTATATATTATATGGTGTTTAAAAATAGTACTCATTTTAGATATAATAGCAATATGATGATTATGTATGAGTGTTTATTCTTGGAAATACACTCAATATTTTGAGGGTGAAGTACCATGATGATTGTAATTTAGTCTCAAATAGGAAAAAAAAATCAAAGTATTGGTATATAGAGGTTTACCATGATCTTTTTTGAAATTTTCTACATTTTTGAAAATGCAAAGTAAATGTTAAGAAACAGTATGGCTTTTGATAATATAAAGAATTAGATGACTACATAAAAAATTAAAAATGAATACTGGAGCAAATATGAAGTGTGTGTGTGTGTGTGTGTGTGTGTGTGTGTGTGTGTGCATGTGTGCCTGTGATTGGGAATTGAATCCTGGGACTAGCTCATGCTAAGCCCATGCTCTACCACTGAGCTGAACATTTAGCTGAATTTTTAATATAGTCTTTTTCTCTGGTTAAAAAAATATATATACTGAAATAAAAAGAAAAATGGATGCCGGGCGTGGTGGCGCACGCTTGTAATCCCAGGATTCGGGAGGCTGAGACCAGAGGATCCGGGTTCGCAGCCAGCTTCAGCTACCTACATCAGCCTCAGCTAATGAGGCACTCCGCAACTTAGTGAGACTCGGTTTCAAAATAAAGAATAAAAAAATAGGGCTGGGGGTATAGCTCGGAGGTAGAATGCCCCTGAGTTCAATCCCCAGTACCGCAAAAAAAAAAAAAAAAAATGGTATAAATAAATCAAGGACCATAAAATTGAATTAAACATCTACTGTAAAAGGATTTGGTACTTTTGATTTTATAAATTACATATTGCTTTAAATTCTACATTAAAAATAAAAAATTGCTACAAATGCAAATTGTTAAATTCAGCAATAATTACTGATTTCTTTTAAGCAACTACTATGTAGCAAGCATTGAAATAGGTATTTTGCATATATTATCTCCAAAGCTCAATAACATTAAGGTGCAAAAAGCATGAGTCCCATAGCTACATGAAGAAAATTCTAATTTCATTGAAAAGAGAATTTTTCTAACTCCCTAAAGAAGATAATTTTTTTCTTGAATAAATATGAAAAATCAGATTCTGAAACATGAATTTATTATAGTAATTGTGAATAGATACTCAACCAGGCTATGTTTCTAAGAAGGACTTGTAGTGGGATGATACCCAATGCTCTTTTGTTTTCTAAAAGGCGCATTCAAGTTGTAGATTAGATGTAAATAACTCTGGGAAATGATAGAAAGAGGACATGTTAGATATTATATGGGGTAGGTTGGGTAAGAAAGATGAAGTGATTCAGGACAAGGAAGATAGCTATCCAATTTCTATGGTCTGAAAGTTTGTGTCTCTTCAAAATTCATATATTGAAATTCAAATTCGCAAGGCAATAGTATTAGGAGGTGAGGACTTTAGATTGTGATTGGGTTTTGAGGATAGAGCCTTCATAAATTGTATTGGTGCCCGTACAAAAGAAATGAGAGTGCATTTTCACCTTTCCTTTTATGTGAACACATGTGGAGATGGGGCCATTTATGAACAAAGAAGCATGCCTTCATCAGACTAAAACTGCTAAAACTGCCAGCACCATTGTCCTGGACCTATCAGCTTTCAGAATGCTGAGGGAAAACATATTGTTTATAAGACATCTAGTTTATGATATTTTGGTCATTGCAGTCTAAATGGACTAAGACAATATTGTAATGATAGTTTTAATTGTGTGTGCAATGTAAATCCTTTATCCCATTCTTTAATATAATCCATCACTATCTACTTTGATACTGTTGAAATATAGCCATTTCTGAATTTGAATATGACCTGGATATGGGTAAGAGCTAAATGTATATGCTAAAAATTGTTCACATTAGAATGAAAGGGCAGAATATAGTTTGGGTGAAAGGCAGCTGGTTCGTGGTATGCATATCACTCAACTGGTGAGAGCAAAAGTCTAGAAGTTGGGGGGGGGGTAGGTTAACTTTTAGCTGCTAGCTTTCAGTATACCATATGTGTCAGTCAGTATGTTTTTACTTAAGTCAATTAAGTGAAGCTAAATAGATTGAATTATGCTATTTTTAACTTCCTACTGAAACATGTTCTAATCTTCATAAGCCAGATTGATTAGTGTGATGACTAATTTTGTGTGTCAGCTTGGCTAGGTTGTGGTACCAAGCCATCAAACATCAGTCTAGGTGTTGCTATGATTCATATGCATAATCAGTTCAGGTCAAGTTAAGGAAATTATCCTTGATATTGTGGGAGTGTCTTATCTAATGAATGGCCTAAAGAGAAATAATTTCCTATTTTTCTAAGAAAGAAGAATTTTTTCTACATAGTGAAGTATCAGCTCCTGTTCTAGCACATAGGTTCTACAGATTTAAAGCTTACTAGCCATCACAATAACCACATAAGCCAATCCTTTGAAATAAATCTCTATATATCCATTTATCCATCCATCCGCCTACCTATCCATTCCTCTGTTTCTGTTTCTCTGTAGAGTTATGATTGGTAGAAATGGTATTGATAATCATTCCAGTAAACTGGCATAAAGAAGACTTTTGTCAGTCAAACTGTGATAAATTTTCCCATGTAAGATTAATTTTAGCCATTGAAGACCATTAAGACAATCTAATAGAGAAAAAGAGGCTTTATGTTTTGTTTTGCCTTGGTTTTAAGGGAATCTAGTTAGTTATCAAAAATGTCCTGAACTATAGTAAAAAAACAAATCACTACATAATTTAGAGAGGATTGGCATTATAGAAGGCATTTTCCTCTCTTTTGACATTTTCTAAAGGTCAAAAGTTTGGAATCCTACAATTATTTGTATTTAAAAATGATGAATCTGAAGGTAAATCAGAATTCACCCAAATAATGGCAGACATTTAGACCTGATGGATGGTTTAAATGCATTTGTGCAATTATCCAGGTCTACCCAGACTCTTTGGAACACTATTCCAACTTGTTAACTGACAAAGCCAAGTTTCACATGACTGTTAAATGCTGGAAATCAAGAAATAAATTATTTTGTGAACCTGAATTCTGTTAGTTTCTCTTTAATCTATATTCCTGTCAGATTGTCAACTGTAAATAACTTTGGTAACTGGGGTATACAATGTATCATTGCCAAAATGTATATCTATACACATTTTTTTTAATACTAGAGAAACTGACTTAGGAAATTTATTTTGACAAGTGGAAAAACTTACTGAATAATGAGTCACACACATGACTGAGACTACTAAATATCTGGCTGCCTTTCTTTACTAATGAAAGCTATGGTTTGGTATATTATTGTCAAAATCTCTAATAGAAATACTGGAAATTATATAAATGCCAGATAATTCTAAACTTTATATGCAGTGTTAAAAGAACTTATACCAAAATTAAAGGAAGTATTAATTAATATGGTTGACTATTTAATGAGTTTAAAGACATACTATGGAACTTGCCTTCCCACTTCCCCCTTTATATATTCAATAATTAAAGATCTTGATAGTTAGGAGAGAATCTCCTCTCCTTCTTTTCTTCCATCATAATTTTTAGAAGGAAGTGTGAATTCTGAAAAGAAAGAAAATTCCGCTTATATAAACAAACGTACGTGTGTGTGTGTGTGTGTGTTCTGTATAGTCTAACATATTCTCTTACATGGTCTCACTTAGAATACTTGTTCAGTCTCCCTCAGTATCTGTGGGGAATTATTTCTGGGAATGCCCACAGATAATAAAATCAATAAATGCTCAATTTTCTTGTATAAAATGGCACACTACTTGCCTTGATCCGTAACACATCCCCCATATATAATCTCTGAATTTTTAAATTATATCTAATACAATATAAATGTTATGTAAATAATTATTACGTTGTAGTATTCAGAAAATAATGACAAGAAGAACACCTGGGCATGTTCAGTGAACATGGAATTTTCTTTAAATTTTTTTTACATTTTTATTAGCATATTGTAATTATACATCATAATGAGGTTGAAAATGATAGAGCAGCTGAGCATGGTAGCACACATCTGTAATCCCCATACTTAGAAAGCTTAAATAGGAAGATCTCAGGTTTGAGACTAGTCTCAAATATACTAGGGAGACCCTATATCAAAACAAAAAAATAGTTTTTAAGAAAGGTGGGAATGTTGGTCAGAGGTAAAATGGTCCCTGGGTTCAATTCCCAGTACCACATAATGATATAAATATATCATTTATATAACACCTCTGGGTTTAAATATATATTTATATAACACCTCTGGGTTTCCCTCTGAATCCCTTCTCCCTACCTCTGCCTTCCCCATACATATTAGTGAGATTGGTAGTAATGCCTTCATGTAGAGATACAGCATTATTTGAACTCTTTCCTTCATTAATTCTCCTTTTGCCTCTCCCCACTTTCCTGCCCCAATCCCCTAATCCCCTTCCACTATTCTACTGGTCCTTCCTCCTTTGTCTGGTCTTTTTTTTTTTTTTTTTTTTTTATTTTGGTACTGGGGATGGAACTCAGAGGTATTCTACCTCTAAGTTATACCCACGGGTCCTATTTTTTTATTATTTATTTTGAAACAGGGTCTCACTAAGTTGTGGAGGGCCTCACTAAGCAGCTGAGGCTGGCCGTGAACCTGAATCCTCTGGTCTCAGCCTCCCAAATGCTGGGATTACAGGTCTGGGCCACCACGCCCTGCTCTTTTGTTTTCTATTTTCTCTTTTACTTCTATATGAGAGGAAACATATGAACCTTGACTTTCTGTGATTGCCTGATAACACAATATTCTCTAACTCCATCCATTTTTTGCAAACGACAATGTTTTATCATTTGATTAGTTATTGGTTGAATCTGTGGATGCAGAAACCACAGATATAGAGGGACGTTTATTCTTATAGAAACCAAATTCACATATCCTAATTGAAACTAAATAAAAAATGATAGGAGCTGAAGACATTGACTTTTTCAAGTTATTGATGAAATACCAAAATGTTAAGAGACAAAAAAAAAAAAAAGCACATCACCAAATCACTTGAATAAAAAGAAAAAAATTTACTTAAAGTGTTATATCTAGCTTGTTATTTTGCTCTAATTCAATGTGCAGGGGAACTCAAGAATTTAATATATATATATATATTTTATATGTTTCTGGTATTTAAAAACTAGGTACAGGAGCACATCACTGTTTTAACTATTCACATTGTGTGCAAATATAACAAAGTGCTGTGAATAGTGAGTTTAGGTGGATTGATTTGGAGTGAGTGACATATCCTTAACTAAGAAATGATAAATCAGTGATATTTGATTAATAGAAGGAAAGGACATGTTATATTAGCAAAAATAAAATGTACACAAGTATAAACAAGCAAAACATTGTATATATTTTAAGATATCTGAGTATGAATTTATGTATGAGTTTATATGAATTTATAAATTTTATGAATCTATATATTTTATGAATTTATATATTTTATGATATATACAATTATGAAAGAAAATTTTATTGTACTCTTTATTTTTTTATTTTTTGGAGCCAGAAAATGTAATTACAACTTCATATTAAGCTCAATATAGCCATTCAATAGCAATTATCTGAATTTACCTACATAAAAATCAACACATTTGTGTGCACTTCTTCATATATAAACACACATCAAAATATATAAACATACAAACACATTTGAATAGTAATAAAAATCATTAAGACTAAAAGAGACACAGACATAACTAACCAGCCAAAAAAACATTAAAGCAAACTAATCAAGAATTTATAATGTGGAAGTAATATATATTAACAATTTGATAAATAAAAAGAGCATAAGAAAGTGATTGATTAGCATGTAGAAAAAATGCAGTAAAAATAAGTCAGTCCAAAGCTAATTTATTAAAAAAGATTAATAAAGTGAAAAAACTACTGCTGACAAAAATAGTAAATGAAAGACAATAAGAATGAATAACCTTAAAAATGAAAAGCAGCTATGACATCATATTTGGGGTAGATTAAGAAGTTGTAAGAAAATATTATGAGTAAAATAATCATTTTGGAAAATGTAAATAATGAAAATTTTATGATTAAGTTAGTTAATTAAATCGGTCATTTAAAAGACATATTATTTGAATAGCCTGAGAGTAAAAATTAAAAAAAAAAAGAAAAAAATGACCATAGAACAATAGTACAAAAGGCCACTCCATTCAGCTTACCACATAATTAATTAAAGCTTTAAAAACATGTTTTAAACTGCTTTGTCAAACATAAACATTTGGAAAACAAGTAAGTTTATTTTATAAAATTAATATTAATATCAAAACCTAATGGTAATTAGCACTCACTCTTCTGCCAACTCACACAGCTGCTACAAACACACAATGCTACTGGTTGGTAAGTAAATAGAAAACACAAGAAAGCATAAATAGCTATATACTTTTGAAAGAAGAAATGTCATTAAAGATGTCATTAGAAAACATTTTAATCCACATTTGTAATCCCAGCATTCGGGAGGCTGAGACCTGAGGATCCGGGTTCGCAGCCAGCCTCAGCTACCTAGTGAGGCACTCCACAACTTAGTGAGACTCAGTTTCAAAATAAAGAATAAAAAATAGGGCTGGGGGTGTAGCTCGGAGGTAGAATGCCCCTGAGTTCAATCAGTACCACAAAAAAAAAGAAAACATTTTAATCTATATGATGTACACATACAAAATTCAGTGCTAATCTCATTATTGTGTATGGAGTAGGGGAAGGCATACCGGTGGGAGTGGAGGTAAGCTCACAAAGTGCTTTGTGAATGTATGTCTCTATCACTCTGAACCTCACCATGATGTATGATTACAATGCACCAATAAAAAATGTTAAAAAGCCAGGTGTGGTGGTGCATGCTTATAATCCCAGTACTTGGAAGGCTGAGACAGGAGGATCCATTGAAGGTTCATGGCCAGCCTCAGCAACTTAGTGAGGCCCTCTGCAACTTAGTGAGATCCTATTTCAAAATAAAAGAATAAAATCTGGCTGGAGGTGTTAGCTTAAGGTAGAATGGCCCTAGATTACATCCCCAGTACCACACACAAACACACACACACACACACACACACACACACACGTAAATAAATAAATAAATAAATAAATAAATAAATAAATAAATAAATAGATAAATAAATAAAAATGAACATCTTTAGAAACAGAAACTAGAAAAGAATTTTTTATTTCTGATAAGTAAAATTCAATGCATGTGCAAAATATATTTAATTAAAAGACAAATTATAACACAAAATATTGGTTTCATTATTTGTTTTAGTGTGCACATTTTTTAAGTGAAGACCTCTTCCACCACCATTTAAAATCTGACTTAATCGGCACCCATGCCACCACATCAGCTCTGCCACAATTTCTCCCAGATATGGAGGGTATAGGAGCACTGGACAGCAGACCAGAGATACTTACTATTATCATCTGGGAAACTTTGAAAACAAAACAGTTTGGGTAACATCTTAGGCTGTTAAATCAAAATCTGTGCAGGTGAGACCTAGATGTCTTATATTTGTTTAAAATAAAAGTATTTTCATGAATGGTTGCTTTTTAAAATACTTTAATGAGAAATAAAATGATCATTTGGTTATCAAATAAACAATTGAAGAAAAAATAAGTACATTTTTTACATCATATCCCAAGTATGATTCCTTATGTTTTTGCATCTTTATACCCCATACACATTGTTGTTCTACCTTGTAATAACTAATCATCTTAATGTTCCTCTGAAATCAATTGAAAAATAACATAAATGTGAATTTGTTCACTGATGTCTGAGTATTGGGGTAAGGGTGGGAGGCAAAAGGTTTAGGGTCAATATATCTCATCCCATGTGTGAGAACCAAGGCATGGAGTCTGGGTAACAGCATAACCTTATGCAGCTGGGGTTGCACACATCTGGTATAATAGTGAGTGCATGCATATCTCATGAATGCGCATTGCATATAATTATGTGCAATGATTAAGCAAAGTGTAACACACATGGGTAATGACTAAGTAAAGTATAATATGCATTTGCACATCAAGCTGATGTAGATATGTGTCATTTTGTGCAGAACTCTATATCAGGAATAAGTATGCAGAATAAAGTTGCTGTTCACTGATTGTTCTCCAGATGGTGGCTCTGCATGCTTTCTTCATCCTGAGGATCACACCGCCTGCAACCACAGCTGTTCCCTGACCAGTACCCTGACAATTGGCATAGTCAGCAGGATGAGGTGTGTGCTTCCAATGCCCCTCTGGAGGAGCAGCTCTGGGAGAACAGCACAGGTAGAGGGAATGTGGCCCCTGGCCTTCCGGTGTTCCTGGTAGTGGAATATCTGGTGGCATGAATCCTGCCAGATGATTGGAATGATGAATGTCTCTATCCTGGATGGGATGAGATATGTTCCCATTCAGGATAAATACAAAAGACTTTAAAATGCTGGAGCTGCACATTTAAGCATATATATACTGGAGACTTGTCCAGAGTACCTGGTTGTCAGGGGAACTGGCTGACCTGAGGACTATCAGAGTTGACTATTTACTGGTCCCCCAGCAATGTGCAATATGTCCTGGATATATCTCCCATAGCTGAGTATTTGCTGGAGCTGGATGTGCTGCAGGGAATGACTGCACAGATGGCTATCAGAGAATTTTGGCTACAGGTGTGTGTTTTAAAGATCATCACTAGAGGATATCCCCATCATGCTCTTTTGCAACTCCCCCAAGCCAAGAGAATTGAGAATGTATGGCAGTACAAATTACCAGGGGGCTTAAATACATTGGATAAATGATACTAAAGCTAGAAGGGGTAAGTATAATTCACCTGACTCATAACCCATTCAACTCTCCATGTGGCTAGTATGAAAACCTGTTGGTTCTTGGCACATGACAGTGGACTACCAGGAGCTAAATAAAGTAGCATTGACCTTGAATGCAGTAGTACCCAACACTTCAGAACTGATCAATCACCTGTCACAAAAACTGGGTCAGTTCCACCAAATTATGGCCTCTTGGCAATGCCTGAGGTGTGTCATAGTCAAGTGGCACAGAATTTAGCGTCTTGGTGGAAGTCTGAGGCTGTACAGTTGTACCATTTTATTGATGATGTTATGCTAACCACTGATTCTCTTACAGAATTAGAAGCAGCTGTATGCAGTCTCTGAGCCACCCTTTGGGAGTAGGGGTTGACTGTCAACAAAGACAAGGTCCAGGGAACTGGGTATTCTATAAGATTCTTGGAAGTTGTCTGGTTGGGTAAGATAAAGGTAATTCTCAAAGCAGTGATAGACTAGGCACAGTCAAACAGATGATACCGAAGGTTGGTCGAGGTCCTGGACTTGAATCCCCTGGACAGGAGTAGCTCAAACACACATTATGACAAAGTGGGTATAATATTTTGAGCAATAAGAACAGTTTTCTATGAACTCTTTGAAGAGTTACATACTTTGTTGGGGCCAGGGATTTCTAAGAGAAAGCCCCCTAGGAACCCTCCGAAGTGGGAGTTGCCCCAGTTCTCTATGCAGAAGAGAAAGTTTTGTTGGGTCCAGTGCATTTCTAACTAACAACATGCTTGGAACCCATGGAAGTAGAAGATGCCCTGCACTTTGAAAGTGACAGAAAACTCAGAAGACTCTCAAGGTCATAGCAGGAATGTTTCTCACTTTGAAGGGGACAGGAAGCTCAGAAGACTCCCAGGTGAGACTGGAGGTGAAAAGAGAAGCCCTTTTAGTCTCTGCACACTCCCAGGTGAGACTTGAAGTGAAAAGAGAAGCCCTTTTAGTTTCTGCACCCAAACTTTTGGCTCTTGGACAGCAAAATGTCTAGGAATGATACCGGTGTGTGCAGAAGCCATGGGTTACATTCCTGGAGTCATGGGGCCTAGTACAGATGGCCAAGTTGCATCCTCATGGAAGGGAAGAACTTAAATATAATGGTTTCATTTTCTGCCCTTTCCTACTGTCCAGGTTAATGGCAGCGTAAAGCCTGCTTTCCTGGGGCCACACCTTTGAGAAACTGCATAACATCTCCCATTGCTGGGTCTGCACTGAACTACCAGAGGAGAAATCCAAAGGTATCCCATGGCAAATCACCCATGCTACCACAGATAACTGGACTACTTTGCAAACTTAGAAGCCCAGAATGCATTTAATGACACTGTATAATTGAGGAATTGTGCTGAGGCTATGATAATGCCACCCTCCCCTTGTTGGAATATGCAATGGGAAATGGGTGGGGCTGATTAATGGAAGAATGTGTAAAGCTTGTGTCATAGCATATTTTGTATAGAACAGGTGAACTGGTCTGTGACCAATTGAATTGTTGGATGGTTTCCCCAAGAACTATATTAGCTTTGTTTGTTCCAGGAAGTGGTACTATAAATGTAAAGTCAAAGATAGAAGCCTTAGTCAACATGCTGCAGAAGCTTAAATACCTCCCCAAGGGTCCTTTCAGTCTTTATGCCTAATGTAATGCTCTCTGGGTCAAGTCATGCACTTTCACCATGTAGGAAGTAGCATGTGGGAACCCAGGAAGAGTATAGGCTGGTGGTGACAGCACGACCCTGCTGTCTGCATGGCTCCCATATAATTGAAGGTGTGTGCACATCTTATGCATGTACATTGCATATAGTCATATGAAACAATTAAGCAAAGTGTAAAACATGCATGTGCAATGACAAAGCAAAGTATAACAAACATATGCATGACTAAGAAGAGTATAACACACATGCACTTCACACTGATATAGTCATGCACCATTTTGAGCAGAACCCTATATAAGGAAATGGTATCCAGAATAAAGTTATTGTTCACTGTTTGTTCTCCTCTAGATGGTGGCTCTGCTTGTGTTCTTCATCCTGGGGATCTCACTGCCTGCAACCACAGCTGGCCACTCACCTGGCCCCTGACACCATGCACTCCTAAAAATATAATTCTTCACCTATATATTTCTCTAGTATGTTCAGCAACCTCCTTGAATTCCTTCCTTCTATGTTACTAATATTCTTACTTCCCAAACTCTTGGGCTCAAATTACCACCAGTATACATTTTTTTCCCCAACTTTCTTCTCACTATTTCAGTTCTTTGTTACATGGATCTTTGCTAGAGCTTCTTTCCAATTCCCCCATGATTCCATAGGTTCCAGAGGATGACAACAAAATCTTAAGATAATCTTACTTTCCTGGAATAGGAGGAAATAATGTTTATTTTAATTTAATATTTTATTTTAAAATAGATTAATGAGCCTGGCACATGATTCTAATACCAGTGTTTGGGAGGCTGAGTAGGAGCATAACAGGTTTGAGGCTAGCACATGGTAATTTAGCAAGACCCTGTTTAAAAAACAAAAATAGAAAGGGCTTGGATCATAGCTCTTTGGTAGAATGTACCTGGCTTCAATCACCAGTAGCCACACATACACACCTAAAAGATGGATTAATAACAGAGTTAATATACATTATCTTAAATAGTGTTCATTTCTGTTGTAAACTTGGGGAATAATAAAAAAAATATTTATAGCATGCCTTACATAAAATGTTATGTGAATTTCTCTTGATATGGTAATAGATATATTAATATCATCCACTATGAGCACGTTGAAGTGCTTGCTTTCAACAGGTCATTTTGTTGAGTATGGAAGGACTGATATCTTCTTTAAGACAGAAACCATTTTTTCTTCTTCTGTACTTATATTTACTCCCCATTATACCTAATACAGTGTGGACAACAGGTAAGCACTCGATAAATGTTGGAGTGGATGAATAGCACTAATATAGGATGTTCTGAGAAAAGAGATAAAAGAATATCAAACAATGGCAGAAAAGATTGTTAGGAGGCAGATAGCAATTGATTAGTAGTTGCCAGAAGCCATTCAATATTGTTCCCACATCAACAAAAGAGGACAAACACAGACAAAGATCAATTTTCTTTTTTACCATGTATTTCTAAAGCAAACTCCCACATCACTTTCCCATTTTAACATGGTAAATGCAGAAGGGCACTTTTGCACTCCTGGATGAGGCAAATTAGAATCATTACCTCTCTGCCTGCAGTACCCAAGAGTGGCATTATCATACACAAAAGAAATGTGCAGAAATACCCATTGAGAAATACAGTTGATTCCAATCTACCTTGAAACACATTTTACCACTTGGGCCACATACAGCAATATATTGAACCTCCTCTGCCAATTTTCTCTTGTTTACAAAGCACTATCTCCATAACTACATTCTTTGAAAATAGAGACTCCACATATGCAAGAAATCCAGTTAGCGCACTGACTCTACAAATGTTATCTGACATAAGAAATAATGTTTAAACAGTACAGGAGTGTCTGGGAACAGTGATAAGCTTAAAAGATAATAATAAAGATAAAAAAGAATCAGCAAGATTCCTTATATTAAAAGTGTGTGTGTGTATGATTTTTCTTGTGTATTTAAATACATATGTACAAAAGAAAAACAAAACAAAGAAAGCAGCAAATAATAATATTTTCAAAAAGTATCTTTTGTCAGCTTTTGAGAGAAAAGTAGAATCTAGCAGTGTGGTTTCAGACACACTCTAATACTTTTACACAGGAGAAAAGTTATTCCCAAAAGAGTCACCCCAAAGAGTAACAAAATATGTATCTATCTACAGAGTATTAAATGAAAGAAATTAAATAGTGTATGATGAGTTTTCTTTTAGAAAACTCTGAGAGTAATAGTACATTCATTCACTTGTGGGACAAACATTTTAAATCTCATGAACAAAACTCATCCACAGCACTGAGATAAGTTGACAGAAGCATAAAGAGCAGAGAGGCTTAGAGAAAGACAAGTAATACAATTAAATTAATCATTCTTTCAATAATTATTAAGTAATACTCTCTGAACAGAGAAAACTGACCTGAAGATGCTGGGTTAGATAATTATAGCTTAAGACACAGTAATTAAATTATTTAGACAGTAGGATAAATATATGTGGGTATAATTTTATTAACTCACTCAGAAAATATTTATTCTGAGTGAAATATTATTCTGCTTTGATATTTAACATGTGCCAGGGACTATGCCCATTCAAAGCATGTGGTGAAGAAATGCAAAAACTTGCCCAACAGGGTGAAGCATTGGAATAAATACAGGTAAGTGTCAGAAAGAACATTTATTTGTTGTTAGAAAAGAGTCATTTCTTCATAAAAATTTAGCTCATTAAAATACATCCCAAGAGTCTAATGCCTACCATAAAGTCTTGGGAGTATAGAAAGTCAGGGAAGACAATAGAGAAAAGAGTTAACAACATATAGTTGTTTCTTCTTCTTTCCCAGCCTAGTGTCAAAGAAGTTTTAAGGAAAATTATCAGGAAGGTCTTTATTGATTTAATTAGCATAATATCTGATATTTCTGACATTGCATACTTGATATTTGTTGACTGCAAATTAGTACTTGTCATTGTTGTCATTGCTGGACTTCAACAGTACACAAACAATTCAAGAACTCTGTTGTTATATCAGTGCCCTCTGGAACCCAGCCCAATATGTATAAAGTAACATCTAAGCAGAAAAGAAATATTTTAAGAAAAAATTTCTTATTTCAAACTTTTTATTTAAATTGAACAGTTTACTTGAGATAGTGGGTATCTTACGAAAACTGTAGATGGTTAATAATTTCAATATTGCAAGCAAAGGGTAATGGTGATAAAATGGGTCTAATAAAGGCCATGATGACAGTAGTTGCTGACATTTGGGTTCTTTTCAACATGAATTCTTAACTCAAGCAAAATATGTTCTCTATCCAGTTGTGCCACTTAATAGATGGATAGTTAAATAAATGAGTCATAATTTTCCTACCTCCAAATTTAATATAGTAATATTTATCTCTTAGATTTTTATTAGAATTAATTAGGATAATGTATAAAATGCATTTACAAGAGTGACTAGTACATATTTAGTTCCGATAAAATAAAGCTTATTTTCATCACTAAAATCATAATTATCCATTCATTATCTTCTTTGTCATCAATGTAGGAAAATAAAGAAAGTCAAAATGATGAATAATAATGGATTTCATTGAGTTTTTTTTTTCTGTATCATTCTGTTTGATAAATTTTTTCAACACTTTGACCATTTACAAGAAAAAGGAAAAAAAAGTTGCTCTAGAAGTTCATGGTCCACAATTTGTGTGCCAACGTGTTTGGGAATATAGTAAAGAACTAATAGGGACATTCTGAGATATATTAGAAGTTTAAATGAAACATATGATCATACTATTTTCCTTTAAATGACATTATTTATTTACTTTTATTATTTATTTATTGTATTTTTATTGGTGTGTTTTAATCACATTCTTAATAAGATACAAGCTGGTAGAAGCATACTGCACACAGCACTCATTTAATCCTTCCCCAATTCCCACCCCATTCTCTCCCCCATCCATCCTTCTCAAGTTTGGCTTAGTGATTGACATTGATATGTTTTTTAATGTATATCATATGCATTAAGATGCTTCCCTCTAACCTCCTCCCAGCACCTTCAGTTAGGTCACCATCTTTGCTCAT
>PVLC010009564.1:31484-53681 GCA_004027655.1 Graphiurus murinus | reverse complement strand
AAAAAAAAAAAAAAAAAAAAAAAAAAAAAAAAAAAAAAAAAAAAAAAAAAAAAAAAAAAAAAAAAAAAAAAAAAAAAAAAAAAAAAAAAAAAAAAAAAAAAAAAAAAAAAAAAAAAAAAAAAAAAAAAAAAAAAAAAAAAAAAAAAAAAAAAAAAAAAAAGAAAGAAAAATATGACCCTTCACTTTCTATGACTGGCTAATCTAACTTAACATAATGTTCTCTAGGTTCAGCCATTTTCCTGAAAATTACATAATTTTGTTCTTTATTGCTGAGTAAAATTCTATTGTGTATATACACTAATTTTGAAATCCATTCATCTGTTGATGGACACCTACGTTGGTTCCATAATTTAGCTATTGTGAATTGTGCTACTATGAACATGAATATGCATATATTGCTGTAGTTCTCTTGTTTCAACCCCTTCGGAGAGATATCCAGGAGTGATATAGTTGGATCATATAGTGGATTCATTCCCACTTTTCCGAGGAATCTCCACACTGATCTCCATAGTGGCTGCACTAATTTCCAACCCCATCAACAGTGTATAAGAGTTCTTATTTCCCCACTTCCTCACCAGCATTTATTGTTGCTTGAATTCTTGATGATTGCCATTCTAATTGGGGTTAGATGGAATCTCAGTGTAGTTTTGATTTGCATCTCCCTGAATGCTAATAATTTTGAAAATTATTTTCATATATTTATTATCTATTTGTATTTCTTCTTTTGTGAAGTTCTATTTAGTTCAATTGCCCATTTATTGATTGGGTTATTTGAGGTTTTTTTTTTTAGTGTTAAGTCTTATAAGTTATTTTCATATTATAGATATTAGTCCTATATCATAGAGAACAAGAAAAACCATATAAAATCTTAAAAAAGAACTAGAAGTTATTAAAATAAGTAGAAATAATATAGATAGATAGATACTCATTTTTTAGATACTCTTTGGTATTGAAATGCATGAGAGTACCAAAACAAAGGGTAGTTACCATGTTCTATGCAATACCTTCCTTATCAATGAAGATAAACTTATAGCATAGGAAGATAAAGGTTCTAGCAATAATTTTGTAGGAAAATACTAGGACAATTTGTGAAAAGTTCCCTCCATCCCCAAAGATGAGAATATATTCACTTCTTGAAAGATATACTTTCATCAGGCATTACAGTCTTTAAAGACTGTAATACGCCCACATATTTATTCTAGTAAATCTATTATTAAGAAATGACTTAAGGAATTCCTCTAAACAATTTTCTTTGGCAATCATAGCCAAAGAAAGTTTAGAACTGCAGAATATCCAAATGGGTTTAAATAGTAGGAAATATAATAAAATATCTCTCATAAGTTTCTAAAATCATGCTCAGTAGTTGAATCAAGGAATATAATACCATCTAATGTAGTATTCAGTATTTTAGAGAAAATATGTAAGATTACATTTTTAACAGGAAAAAAAACTAAAGAGGTCTAAATGGAAGTAAGTTTTCTATACTTCACTCAAAGTGATTGAACGTCAATACCAGTAGGTTTCTATTCAAAGGTCCTTATAACAAAATTATTCTGTATCTTTACAGTAGCAGAAGTCATTTGAATCTACAGGTATGATAAAGTTGCATAGAACAAATATGCACACACAAACATTCCCACAAATGAGTGCATAAATAATCAGTGAGATCTGTGTTAGGTCAATGGATGATGTTAATGTTGATTTTCTGGCTGTGATATTGTACTACAGGTAGACAAATGTCATCACCGGAAGAAACTGAATGAAAACTATACAGGATATCTCTGTATTATTTCTTAAAAGTTCATGTGAATCTATAATTATCTCAAAGTTTTAAAAATTATTTTTAAAACCTTATTTAGTTATCTAAAGCAACCTCACTAATCAAAAATTATCAAATATAATTACTACTTTTCATTGTTTATATGTGCCAAGATTTTATCAACTTGGTGTAAAAAGGTAAAAAGTACCCCCAAATCTTAAAGTTAAATAAAGCAAATTATTTGAAAGAAACAATGAAAATTCATCCTTAACCAGAATGAGAGAGAAATACTCTTTCATAACACCATAAAATTGCTAAGTGTGCAGTTACAGGAGACATACCATCCAAATCCCCATCTAATCAATTGTTCTTGAGTTTCTCTCCTCGAAATTCTGTGACTGGGAAAGAAAAATGTACTGGGACACCCATCTCAACACCTAGACCTTATAGACATAATCTGCAAAACAAGTATGATACAGAGATTATTGATAAAATAGTTACCTTTTTTTTTTTTTTTTTTTTTTTTTGCGTTACTAGGGATTGAACCCAGGGGCAGTCTACCTCTGAGACACACCCCCAGCCCTATTTTTTCAGTCTTTATTTTGAAACAGGGTCTCACTATGTTGCGGAGGGCCTCACTAAGTAGCTGAGGCTGGCTGCAAACCCGGATCCTCCGGTCTCAGCCTCTCAAGTACTAGGATTACAAGCATGTGCCACCACACCCGGCTCAGTTGCCTATTTTTAATTTAATATATATGTTAATTTTATATATATGCACGCATATATATGACATTAGAGTTGACTATGCTTGGTGTTACATACCATATTATCTTAGTACAGTGGCATATCTGGCCATAGGCACAATTGTAGGTTTAAAAGCAACTCCACACATTACAGAACTAGCATTTTAAAACATAATAGAAATTATAAAATTACCTTAATTTTCAGATGATTAACAAGTATACATTTTTTATTAAAATAGTTTTACTTGTTGAAATATTTTATGAAAATACATAGTGGGTATTATATGCTTAAGTTAGCTGCAAAATATATTGTACTGAAAACCTTGTAAACAGATCACATACATATTCCTTTCAACTACTTACAATATTGACTTGGGAAAACTATTTGTATCACAAATTAAAATTTTATATAAATCCTATATTTTGTGGACTACTACATTAAACTCAAAATAATCCAAAATTCTCACAACTCCAACTTGACTGTTTCTAAACTTATTTCATTCAAAGGTGCCTTTCAAAAACTCAATATTGTTTTATGTTGCCTTACAGAATCAGGAGCTACAGGCAATTTATTTCTGTGCTCTGACAGTTTTTATGAACTATCACTTTCCTATTTGAATTATGGTTTATTCCAACATCAAGTTGTAACTACAGGAACATTTATTAAAATTAGTCATTTCTCAAATCAGAACATTCAAACTAGCTAGCTGATTCTTCATTCAAGACATGATGAACTAGTTTGGAAATATACCTTTAATCAGCTGCATTTGACCAAAACAAATCTTGGAGTACCATTAACATGAGCTAAGCTATGTGTACTCAAGAACGGAAAGACTTAAGCACTTTTACTTTCCAAAAATCAAGTTAGTTAAATAAAGAAAAACTACCTTTATTAAAGACATTAGTATTGAGTACTTACACATTATCACACACACACACACAAAAAATGATTTGGGGTCAATTAAGTGTTAGCATCGTATTTTACAGAGTGACGCTCAGGCAGAGTTAAGTTAAGTTACTTGCCCTAGACCACAGCAGGTGTTCTCTCCTGGTCTGAAGCAGCATGGTCTTCCTACTCTCTCAGTCCAGACTTGAGATTTATCTTTGTAGAGGATGGATTTAATGGATAAAGTATGTAAATATTCCTGAAGTAATAAGAGCATAAATATTACAAAAATTCAAGATAACCTTTAAATGTTCAAAACTGCCACACACAAAAATAGAACCAAGATCCTGAATAAGGCTGCCTGGATCCAGAAAATGGGAGTTTGTACAGTTAAAAATTGAAGGAGCAAGCCGGGCGTGGTGGCACACGCTTGTAATCCCAGCATTTGGGAGGCTGAGACTGGAGGATCCGGGTTCGCGGCCAGCCTCAGCTACCTAAGTGAGGCACTCCGCAACTTAGTGAGACCCGGTTTCAAAATAAAGAATAAAAAATAGGACTGGGGGTATAGCTCGAAGGTAGAATGCCTCTGAGTTCAATCCCCAGTACCGCAAAAAAAAAAAAAAAAAAAAAAAATTGAAGGAGCAAAAAAGCTTCTGAATCACATTGTCACAATGGGGCATTAAAGTTACATTTTTTGAGAAGACTTACTCAAGAGCGGATGAAATTTTCCCAAAAATGGCTATTTATGAAGTTCCTATTTATTTACTAGATTAACCAGAAGAAAATTTGTCCATTAACCTTGAAATAAAATATATGGAAATAAAATATCTATAACATATTTTAACAGGCACATGATCCACATATTGCTTAATTTAAATAAGCCAGTTATAACAAAGCTAATGCATTAAACTCATACAAATACATTCATGAATTTGGCCCATCCTGACTTTGGCTCAGGTTTTATATTTCTCAAGCAATATATTTTTTTAACCATAAATGTTTCTACTTAAGTTTCTAATATTAATAATACTGGATTGAGTGCTTAAGGACTAATAAATGATAAATACCATTCTAGTATTATATAAAATATGCCATAATAGAGCAAATTAAAAGATAGACTCTACAACAAGCCCCTTCACATTTGAGTCATATAAGTAGCTGGAACAATGCTACTGTTGATAGTTGTAGAATGGAGCGGATAACTTTTAGAGGTTTATCTCAGAATATCCAAATTTGACTTTGGCACTATAATTTTTCTGCATTTATACAGTAATTTAATGTGTGTTTGTATTGGTCAATTTTTCATTACCATAATGAATACCTGAGACTTGGAAGTTATAAAGAAAAATGGCTTATTTTGGGTCCAGGATGTTGGGGGTGCAAGGTCCAGGGGCCACATCTGATGTTGAGACTCTTTCTGGTAGTGAACCCAGGGCAATAGCACAAAGCATCACGGGTAAGAGACCAGGAGTATGTGTATATATACATGTGCCTGTCCTTTCGCCCCCATAATGCCACCAGTAAGCCAAGAGTGGTGGCACACACTTGTAAACCTAGTACTTGGGAGCCTGAGGCAGGAGGACCAAAGGTTCAAAGCCAGCCTCAGTAACAACGAGTTTCTCAACAATGTCGTGAGTGAGACCTTGTTTCCAAATAAAAAATAAAATAGGATGAGGGTGTAGCTCGGAGGTAGAATGCCCTTGAGTTCAATCACAAGCCTGAATAAATAAATAAATAAATAAATAAATAAATAAATAAATAAATAAATAAATAAATATAAAGCCACCTGTATTCAATCATAGGGGCTCCACCCTAACAACCTCTTCTGATCCCCATTATTTTCTTCCCAAATCCTCCCCCCAATACCAAAGTCCAATTAAGTTTTCGCTCTCTTAATACCTCACACAATGGGCATACATTTCCACACGTGAAGCCTCAGAGGACACTAAACTATAGCCAAACCATAGCAATGACTTAGACTTCACAGGGTATGACATTTTCACAAGGATCTAAAAATGTACCTGGGGAAAATAGCATACTTTTGCAGGTGATAGGCTTATTGTTTGCCATTTAGGATAAACCTTAAGTCTAGGGCAGAATGAGTTGACTTTTTTATTAGGATTGTGTAATCTCAAAATTACAAACTATTCTATGTACATGTTCAATGTGTATCTATACACACATTCCATTTTGTGTGAAAATGATTTTGTGTAAAAACACCTGTGCTTCTGGTTGGCATTGCATCTCATTTTTAAAATGAAAAATTAATATAGATATTTAAAAGGTGTTGGTCTTCTATATTAAATTCGTATATGAGAGTATACTACCAACCTCACTAGCACATATTAGGAGGGAAAGGGGGTGGGTGGGTGGGAATGGAGGGAAAATCACCAAAAGATATTGTGTGCACATTGCAATGCATCACTTTGAATTTCACTAGGCTGCATCATTACATTGCACCAATAAAATTCTAAAAGAGAGACAGAAATGTTTTGAACTACTATTAAATTTACAAAAAAAATGTGGCAGAAATGAATTCAATAGTAAATACACAGGAAGAGTTTATGGATACCTTTAATAAAAAATATTCTGAATATAAAACATTAGCTTCAAGAGGCATTTTAAATGAAGTGCTAGAGGCAACAAATATTACATTAGATTGGACAAATAAAGCCCAAGAGAAATTCTATTGTTAGAAGGGAAATGGACAGAGTCAAAGCACAGATACAGATCTTTCATAATCCTCATCTGTTTTATTCTCTTAAATATATGATTCTATCAATCTGAAGTAATTTCTGTTGTACAAAGCTAAAAGAGAAAAATAAGGAAGAAAGAATCATAATAAAGTTTACATTAAACTAAAGAATTATACAAAGTTAGAATTGGGGTGAAGTAAGGAAAGCAAAAACATTATTATAAACTTTTTCATTACTTGTTAGTATTGTCTTATTTCAAGAGATAGGTGATATGTACATTAATTTTCAAGTAGATTAATTTGTCTTGTTCTGACACCCTAATTCTTTGTTCAACTTATTCAGAATTCTACAGTTAATTCTTACCATTGTGTTCCCTTGGAATCACTACACACAGTTCCTACTGCAAAGTCATCAGCCTCAGTCACAGTCTACAGAAGATGGTTTTGGAGTAAGGTATCCACCAAAGTTAGGCTCTTACCCTCTAAGGAAAACTGGGAGATGGGCTGCTGCTATGCTTCTTGATGATTATATTTCAAAGAAATGGTTCCTAGATCTTCTTAGAGAAAGGCATCCCCAATTCATAAAGCTAAGAAGAGGCTTAAGCCGGGCGTGGTGGCGCACGCTTGTAATCCCAGCATTCGGGAGGCTGAGACTGGAGGATCCGGGTTCGCGGCCAGCCTCAGCTACCTAGTGAGGCACTCCGCAACTTAGTGAGACTCGGTTTCAAAATAAAGAATAAAAAAAAATAGGGCTGGGGGTATAGCTCGGAGGTAGAATGCCCCTGAGTTCAATTCCAGTACCGCAAAAAAAAAAAAAAAAAAAAAAAGAGGCTTATTTGGCTTTTTGAAAAGATTTACAGGAATTTTGAAGAGGCTAAGAGTTTACAATTTTTCTAAAGTACATGCTCCAAGAAAAGGAAGTGGTTAGGAGAGTATAGTTTCTTGTTTTCCTCAGGTGAAATTAGGCCTCTTATTTAGTTAGTTAGTTAGTTAGTTAGTTAGTTAGTTAGTTAGTTATTCATTTATTTATTTATTCATATTCGCCCATATAGTCTCTCCATACAGAGCTTGGCTCAAAGCTTTACACAAACAATTCACGTAAAGTCTACTAAAGTAAGATTTTATCTCCATTATATGTGCCCTGTCCATGTGTATGTTCACACAGAGAACAGAGATCTTAGAAATATGACATCTTTATTTTCCTTTTCTTTTTTATTTTTATAATTGAAGGGTCTTGCTAAATGAGAACTGTCATAAATTATCTGAAAAGTTGTTAACAATGATGGTTCTGGGAAGGATAAGAAAGGTGAGATTTTTTTTTTCTAACTGATTATCATGTCATTTTCAAACTATGCAGTTTAGATTAATCCAATCACTTATTTCCCATATCTCAAATTTATGAGTAATTTAAAAAATAATTCTATTAACATGAAACTTTTGTTAGAACAGATGATTTCTAAATGGCTACTCCACACTTTCAGCTATTAATTCACAATAATGTATATGCGATGATGGAGATTCTCAATAACAAGACAGAGCAGCACCCAGAATGTTCCTTCTCCCTTTTACAAAGTCACCAGTATTCAATCATGGGATCTTCACCTTAATCACCTTATCTAATCCTAATCATTACTTCCCAAAGACACTCCTCTAAACACCAAAGTCCCTTTTATGTGATACTGTCCTGTTAGCAAAATGATTAAAAATATTTTTGGTTTGTTTCTTTATGCAATTTTCTATTTCTTGTTCCAATGATTCAAATTTATGTAAGGAAAATTACATATGGAAAAATAAATAGAATGGCACTTATTTAAATATAAACAACCTCTAAAGCTGAAAAATATAAATTACCATATGATCCAACAAGTAGAATTCATATATGTATATATATATGTATTTATATATATATGATATATGTGTGTATGTGTGTATATATATATATATATATATATATGTATATGCCCTGTCCATGTGTATGTTCACACAGAGAACAGAGATCTTAGAAATATGACATATTGGTACTGGGGATTGAATCTAGGGGCATTCTACCTCTGAGCTATACCCCTTTCCCTTTTAATTTTTTTGTTTTTTAAAATAGGCTCTCACTAGGTGGTTGAGAGTCTCCCTGTGTTGCTAAGGCTGTCCTTGAACCATCCTTCTATCTCATCTGAGATTATAGATGTGCACTGACATGTCACTGACATGTTGCAGTAATGGTGGAAGCAATCCAAGTATCCATGGGCAAATGGGTAGCCTAAATAAAATATGGCATATGCATGTAATGTAATATTTTTTTTTTTTTTTTTTTTTTTTTTGCGGTACTGGGGATTGAACTCAGGGGCATTCTACCTCCGAGCTACACCCCCAGCCCTATTTTTTATTCTTTATTTTGAAACCGAGTCTCACTAAGCTGTGGAGTGCCTCACTAGGTAGCTGAAGGTAGCCGCGAACCCGCATCCTCCGGTCTCAGCCTCCCGAATGCTGGGATTACAAGCGTGCGCCACCACGCCCGGCTTGTAATGAAATATTATTGAATTTTAAAAGGAAGGATATTATGATCCATGCTGTGGCATAGATTAACCCAGAGGACATTATGGTAAGTGAAATGAGCCAGTCACAAAAAGATAAATGCTGCATAATTTCCCGTAAGTGAAGTATGTAGAGCAGTCAAATTCATAGATACAGAAAGTAGAATGGTAGATGTCATAGGCCAGGGGGAGGAAAAATGCAGGATAGTTTAATGAGTGCAGAATTTCAAGTATTACAAGATGGAAAATTCTATGTGTGATTGCACAGTGGCAATATACTAAACACAATAGAACTGTACACCTAAAAGTTGTAAGATGACACATTTTATGCTATGCATATTTTGCCACTACTAAATTTCTAATTCTATAAAAAACATAAAACCCAAATTTTAGATTCTTGAACTAAAACCAGTTTCTGGTGGTCATACAGTGGCTCCTAGCAAATTCAGGGAATCTAATCCACACATTCAAACTAGAGTCATCAAAAGAAAAACATGGGGCTCAAAATTTCTTCAATTCTAAAATTTTGGCAAAGATCTTGACCTCTTTGGAATCACTGATCATCTTTAAATAAAATCATACAAAGCTTTTGTTTGCAAGAAGACAAGGGTTATGTACTATTCATTGAATTTATTAAAAGTGGAATAGCTGGGAAAGGATTTGTAACATGACTTCATGGGGTCCATATTTTTTTCTGTTCAATGGTTTTCACAAAAATAGATACTTTTACTACCAGTAAAACTTGGAGTTTAAAAAAATCTTCCAAGCCGGGCGTGGTGGCGCACGCTTGTAATCCCAGCAATTGGGAGGCTGAGACCGGAGGATCCGGGTTCGTGGCCAGCCTCAGCTACCTAGTGAGGCACTCCGCAACTTAGTGAGACCCTGTTTCCAAATAAAGAATAAAAAATAGGGCTGGGGGTATAGCTTGGAGGTAGAATGCCCTTGAGTTCAATCCCCAGTACCACCAAAAAAAAAAAAAAAAAAAAAAAATCTTCCACATTTTAATTTATAGAATATATTCTTTCTATAGTCTGATCATTAACAATTTTATGAATGAGAAGATCAGAATAATTCTTCTCTCTCATCCTAACTAAAATGTCTATAATAATAAAACAACTTATTTGTGACACTTGCTGATAAGATTTAAAATCTCTGAAGGAGCAAATAGTTTATCAAAGGTATTTTTAATAGTTTTTATTAACATTACAATCAATTTTCCATGCTAAAATGGAGTAAAACAAGTATGAAATAATTAAATCCAAACATATCTCTGAATCTTACTTTTGACAGCAATTTAAATCTATTTGTTGACCTAAAAATACAACAAGTTCAAGTTGATACTTAGCTTAAAAAATATACATATGTTTCATAGTGATTGCTAAAGTCACTTATATTTATTGAATTTTCCAAAACAGTTTAAATTGTAAATATTGTTTTAGTATGCTCATAAAGACTTTTATGATGATGAATCTTGCTTTCTATAAATTACAAAATTAGAGTCACCAAAGATCCAAAGAGATCTTGGATATATGTTAAATAGTTTCTAGCTATGAGACTTAAAATATTGTATATATGATAAAAATAGGAAAACTTGTTGGGGTTATATTTATTTTCAATGTCAATTATTGGGGACACATTTAAGAAATGTTTAAATGGGAAAATGGTTTAGACAAAGTGAAGAAATTGAAGGACAAGACTCTGGATAAGTAATTCAGCTTTAAAAGAGATGTGTGGTTCTAATTTTGATAAACTCTTAGGCATCTTCCTATTCTTAAGGATACCAACATAGATTGTAAATTGAAGACTTAATCCTTTCTCATCTGTACTAGTTCTATTCTCATACATAATGCAAACTTTTCCTCATTTTCTTGGAATCTAAAGAATCATGAAGAAGATAATGATAGTGTTATGTGCCATTTCTTCAGTCTAACGTATTTTAAATTACAATAATTCAATTTGTCTTTAGAACAATTTTTTATTCTTACCTAAGGGCTTTGAGGTCAGAGATTAAATAAATCATAAATATGAAAAGAAATTTTTAATTGATAACTCATTATAATTTTCAATAGGTGAAAATTCAAAATCATTAGCCAAATCAACTTTTGAAACTTCAAACTTTTGAAACTTCAAAAGTTTGACCAGTTTGACTTTTGAAAAGTCAAAAGTTTCAATATGCAACTTATAAGAGCTTGACTTACAGTTTTTCAACTTGATGATGGAGTGAAAGCAATACACATTAAGTGGAAACTGAACTTTGACTTGACTTTTGGTCTTTTCTTCGACTAGAAATGTGTGGTAAGATGCTCTTACATTGCTGAGCAAAGGAGGTGACCCACAGCTCCTGTTTAGCCATGTGGTACCAAGGGAATCAACCCATATTCTGCATTTCCTATGCTGCTGGCATTTTTTGGATACAGGTATTCAATAAATTAAATGAGACAGTTAAATTTTTATTATAAGATAGGCTTCATGTTAGATAATTTTGTTCAATGGTAGGCCAATGCAAGTGCTCTGACCACCTTTAAGGTGAGTTAGGTTAAGCTATGATGTTTGGTAGTTTAGGTATAGTAAATACATTTTCAACTCTACTTTCAATGTGCCATGGATTTGTTGGGATTGAACCCAACAACAACTTGAGGAACATCTGTTTATAAGTACAGACACAAGCACACATATACTTTAAAAATCTCTACAAAAAATACTTTAAAGCACTGGCCACTTTCCTTGTGGCAGTAGTAAATAAGCAATGAATAATATAGGTTCTGTTAAAGTGAGAAAGCAACAGAACTCAGAACAAAATCTTACTTCATCTTACCTAGCAATCACCTGACCCTCTTGACCATCATGTGGGAAATTCATTGCTCAATGATTCCTTGTGCCATCTCACACAAAAATTAGTGACTAATGAATGTTTTCTTTTTTCTTTAATTCCTTCTTTTCTTTAAGGAAAGGCTAGAGGAATAGTTTACAGTTGCCTATGTATTTATCTTTATTTGAAGTATCTTTTTTAAAAGTATGGAGCAAATGAGATTGAACTCAGTTGACTTGGGTCCTTACCCATCTTGAATATTCACTTATTTTTGCCATGGTTGGCCTCTGCTTTTTTCCTGCCAAGAGCTCAAGTGAATTTTATATGGTTCAGTTCTTGATGACCTGTAAAACAAACTAATAAATGTAATAGCATTAAGAAATATCACTTCTAGAAAAGAGAATCTCACCTCTAATTGTCCTCCTAAATTATAACACTATCATAAAAACATCAAGGGTATGACTTTCTGGGCCAAACTTTTCAATAAAAGGATTAGCTGATAATAAAAGTGTGAGCTTACAAAGACTTATATTAATAATGCTTTTCAGGAATTCTTCATTGTTAAAGTGTCCTATTAGTAATATTTTAAACATGTGTGGAATGTTATAAATATATAGCAATTTGAAAACATCATTTCATTTAAACTGTACAACAACCCAAAGTGGTAGGTTTATTATTCTCCTATATTGATAAGGAAATCAATCCAAGAAGTAATTCAGTATTTCAAGGCTGCAACAAGGACCTGAATACAAATCTCTCCTTTATTTTAATCACATGTATTACTTTTTAAAATATACTTTTATGGGTGCATTGTTACTATACATCATATTCAAGTTTAGTGTGATAGAAACATACATGTATATAGCACCCAGTACATTTCCCTCCAGATCCTGCCCCACTCCCTGCTCTTACCCATTCATAATATTGAAATTGATATTGATATCTTCAGGAATGTACATAAGATTGTTTGAACTAATTCCTTCAAGTCTCCTCCTTTCCCTTTCCACCCCTCCCCAAAACCCTTCCACTTTTCTACTGGCTTCTCTCCTCATTATTTGAAGTCTCATTTGTTTCCCAGTTTCTCTCTAGCTTCCATGTATGAGAGAAAACACTTCATTTTCTGAGACTAGCTGATATCACTTAGCATAATATTCTCTAGTTCCATCCATTTTCTAGCACACGACATAATTGTGTTCTTCTTTGTGGCCGAGTAAATTCTGTTGTGTTTATAGACCATGGTTTCATAACCCATTCATCTGTTGAGGGACACCTAGGCTGATACCATAGTTTGGCTACTGTGAATTACACAGCTATAAACATGGATACACATGTATCATTATAATATTCTCACTTCAGTTCCTTTGGAAAGATACCTAGAAGAGGTATAGCTGTGTCATATGGAGGTTCCATGCCCAGTCTCCTGAGGAACTGCCACAATCGTCTCCATGGTAACCATACTAATTTGAAGTACCACCAATAGTTCCTATTTCCCCAACTCCTCACTAGCATTTATTATTGTTTGTATTATTGATGCTTGCCATTCTAAATCTCTCCTTTTTATTATTATAAGTTTAAATTTATTTTAACATACATAAAAATTATACATATTTGTAGAAGTACCAAATGATGTTTCTTTGCAAGTACACATTGTGTAATGTTTAAATCAGGTTAAACATATCTCTCTCCTGAAACATTTATCATTTCCTAATGAAGATAGCATTCAAACTCCTTACTTCTACCACTTTGAAATATTTATCATGTGATCGTTATTTATAGTTACCATCCTGTGCAACAGCACATCAGAACTTCTTACTCCTAACTGTAACCTAGTACCTATCATGATGGACCTTTCCTCCTTGCTGCAACAAGTAACTGAATACAATCTCTTCACGTAGTCTCTTTACAAGGTCATGCACATTCTGACTGGCGGTATATCTGGCATTTCTAGAATACTCATTATGAGCAGAGAATAAATTGCTTTGTTTTCTTTTTTTATGTACACATTCTTCTCTAGACTATTATTCATAGAAATTGCTCTGCATAGAAATAAGCTTTGAATTATTGCTTTTATCCATTTAATAACAAAGAAACTGATTATATTTTGTGAACATTGTACTACCCAAAATCCAGGATGATTTTTGTTTGCTTGCTTGTTTGTTTTTTTCTCTTTTTTATTCTCATGGCTATGGGATTTGGCTATGAGTCAAATTCTTTTCACATTTTTCAATTTGATTAAAAATATTTTAATATATGTGAAAAATTATTACTATAGAACATATCTTATTCTCTTTGGAGAATGTAGAAGCATAAACCAAGATTTATATTAATAACTTGAATTTTTTTTTTTAGAAGGAGTGGTATTATGATAGATAATGCTCACAATTATTCTCTAGAAGCTCAACTAAAATATCCTTGTACTTGATTACGTTACAGATCTAGTAACTATTTCCTTTATTGTAAAATAGTCTAACTTATTATTGAATAGAAATATTTTATAATCTATTTACCTATATTCACAAAAACACAAGCATGTACATCCCAAAGCAATGAAGTTGTACCTTTCCAACATATCACTTTGAGTTCATTGCATCAAGAACTTTGTAGCTGAGAATGATTTTTTCCCCTACAAACTGGTGTAAAAAGTTGAAAATGGTGAGTTTAGAGGAAAAAGATATTTCATTCATTTTCAAGAATGCACATTCTCTCATAATTCATATATTTTCAAGATAAACATTTGCTAAATACAGAGAAATACAGATTATAATATCTGGAGTACAGGTGTACAACTGACCAGACCAGAGCACAAATAAGTGGTACATTCCATTCATTCAAAACTATGAGACAGCTTCTGTATTTTCGTATATTGCCCATTTTGCGCTCCTTAGAAGACAATCACCAAAAAACCTTTCAGCATTTTACGGATTGAGAAATTTTCTAACAATTACTACGAAATATTCTGCCATAAACAGAACTTTGACATCTCGAACACTCTGCAAACAGCTGTTACAACTTGCCTCATTATAAAAGGCAAATCCAGAACTCCAGTCTCTATATGTAACCAGAGTATTCTTAGAGTCTCGCCTGCTGTGAACTGCCAATTACAAAGCATGAGTAATGAAAAAATGTACCCTTTGGAGCAGCCAATTCTCAGAAGCATTAGTTGTCTTTAATATTCCAGCTTTATTCCAGGAATGGGCAAGACAAGAAGTAAGACATTTCATGTCACTTCAGGATAATATCACGTAATTTTAGGGTAATAAAGAATTCATAAGTGATCGGATAGGAAAAAGTTCATTTACATTCTCTCCAGAGAGTTTTATCTTTTCAGATGTGACCTTGTTTAATTAAATACATTTCAAATATCAAGAGAAATGGCAGCTAGGCAGACAATGGAATTCCTCATTTTATGTTGGACTGAAATAAAGTGAAATTAAATTATATGAAAGTCAAACGTAATCGAAGATAAAAGGTTCCACTGCAATTCTTTCCATCTGATCTTATTCATTAGTATTTTATAGAAGTACAATCATACCGTGTGCTGTGTAACTTGATTTCAAAGCAGAAGCTTCATTTCATTAATATCCCCCACAAAAGGGCTCAAATGAAGTGACCCAGAGACTCATTTGTAAATGTTACTTTAATTCAGACCATTCATACATGAGGCTAGACTCAACACTAGGAGTGCTTTCTTTTAAAATAAAACAAACTTTTCGGGGGAAAAACATTTCAAATCTCTGTGTCACAACAAAACTTTCCATGTTATATATCAAAAGGATGATTAAAACCCTAATATATAATTTTTTAAATTTTCTTAAGGGAACACTCAGTGAATTACATCAGAATAATTTCTCATAGTAAATGTAATTATTAAAAGGCACAACTGTAATTATATTAGGATACTTTAAGACTTACACTCTCTTAGTTTATTGTCATCTTTAGAGATTTATCTCTTTTCCTTCTATCTCTTGTTACCAGAGATATAAAGTGTTTTTGTGGGGCACAGAGGCCTACACACCTGTAACCCCAGTACTTGGGAGGCTGAGATAGGAGGATCACAAGTTCAAGAACAGCTTCAGCAAATAAGCAAGACCCTCAGTAACTTAGCAAAAACTTGTTTCAAAATAAAGAGGGATGAGAGTATAACTCAGAGGTATAATGCCCCTGGGTTCAATCCAATCAATGTACAATCAATGTAATTATGAGAATTTTAAATCAATGTTGATTTATTATTGAATCATTTGTCATTTCAAAGATTTTTGTATAATTTCTTGTTAAATATAATTCATTGGTACATTATGATTATACATTATGGTGAGACCCAAAGTGATACAAACATACATCCTCCCAGCACATGGTGTGTTTCCCTCCCGATCCGACATTACTCCCAGCCTCCCCATGTCAGTGAGATTGGCAGTGATACCTTCATATATGAACAAAGCATTGTTGGAACTGTTTCCTTTCTCAGTCCTCCTTTTTCATTTCCTCATCTCCCCCTGCTAAGCCCCTTATACTATTTGACTAGTATCTCCATTTATCTGAAGAGACCTTTCTTTCTTATTTTCTCTTTAGCTTCCACATATAAGAGAAAACATATGATCCTTGACTGAGGCTAGCAGATCGCACTTAGCATAGTATTCTCTAGTTCCATCCATTTTCCTTCAATTGGCATACTTTTTTAAAATCCATTATATTATTTAAAGTTTATTATGGCATACATACACTGAAAAGCATAGAATTTTTGTTCTGTGTATTTAACTAAATAATTTATTACAAACTGCCTTGATTTAGATGAGGTTTGTCCCTAAAGAGTTCATATATTTGAAGGTTGATCCTCAATGGGTGACATTGAGGGGGGGTCACAAAGACATGGACCCCTCTCTTCACCCTGGCTTCCTGTTTGGGAATTGCATACACTTTTATCATTGTGATGCCATCTGCTATGAAGAACAGGCAGCAGGTTGAATAGTCAAGCAGGTCCAAGAGCATGAGGCCGTTGAATTTTTAGACCTGTGAGCTAAGCAAACCTTTCTCTGTATTGCTACCCAACTTCAGGTATTTCATTATAGTAACAGGAACAGACTAGTAACAGAAGCTAACACTACTATCTAGGTGAACAGAATAAACTATAGCATCCTGATCACTTACATCTCAATAATTATTCCCTCTCTCTCATTTTAAGGTAATGACTATCCTGATGTTTATGATAATAAATGTATGCTTTTATTTATAATTTCATCACCTAATTATACGTCTCTAAATTCTGTCTTTTTAAAATTTATGTAAGTAGAATTGTATGATTTTGTTTAACATTATGTTTGTGAGATTTATGATGTACTTTATAGTATCACATTCACTTGCATTGTTGTATAATGTTCCATTATATAAATATCGTACAGAGTATTAATGCATTCTGCTGCTGAGCAGCACACTTAGACATGAGTAGGCCTTTAAATTTAGCTTTGTTTTAAATGGGAGGTAGTGAATATATCTTGCACTTAGAAGGTACATGAATCTTTGGGAGCCAGAGCATAGACTTTGGTAGGCTGAATTTTAAGGTACTTGTGTTATTCCCTTCCCTCTGGTGCACATCCTGAATAATTCTGGGAATATGATTACAGAGTTAACCCTGTGATCGTTTTATGTCTTATATCACAATTGACCTTAAGATAGGGAGACTATCCCAGAGGGCTCGTCTAATAATATAAGCCTTTTAAAAGCAGAAAGTTTCCCTGGCTGGTCACAATTATTTTCTCATACTCCATTTCTTTTCTTGCACTTGAATAGTTGTGGGCTTTACCTTGCCTTTCCCTTGTTTTGTTTTTTTTTGGGGGGTTATATTTTCCTATTGTAATATATAACATAGAAACATAATAGTATGCATTCAAGATAGGATATACTACTCAATGATTTATTATTAAAAACAAAAACTCTCAGGTAAGCATCGCCTGAGAGTTTACCTGACATTGGACATTGTCAGCACATTGGAAGCTGTCTCATAACTACTCAAATCATTAACTTACTCTTGCTCTTGTCAAAGAAACCACTAATCTGGATTCTATGGTAATCACATTATTAATTTTATTTATACTTTTACTACCTAAGCCCACATGGTTGTTATCTGTCATTTGGTATTGCCTTTTAAAAAATCTTTATATAAATGAACTTACACAATGAGTACTTTATTGTGCAGACACATTGGCTAGGAATGTGTTTGTGAGATTTTTTGCTGTTGTTTTTGTGAGTAGCTGTCTTTCATTCATTCTCATCACTACATAACATCCCATTGCATAAACATATTATTTGTCCTTCCTCCTGTTGACAGACACTTGGATATTTCCCAGTTTGGAAACATTATGACTAGTGCTTCTGTGAACCTATCTCTACAGATCTCTCAGGACCCACATGCACACGTCTTTATAGAATTTCATTATATATTTTGGATATGAGAGCCGGTATGCTGGCGCATGCTTGTAATCTCAGTACTTGGGAGGCTGAGTCAGGAGGATTACAGGTTCAGTGCCAGGTGCAGCAACTTAGTGAGATCCTATTTCAAAATAAGAAATAAAATCAGGGTTGTGGGTGTAGCTCAGAGGTAGACTTCAATCCCTAGTACCACGCATGCACACACACACATACACACACACAAAAATCTGGGTATGAATTTTTGTTAATTATATATGGTTCAAAGGTATTTTACCAATTTTTTTCTTCCCTTAACTCTCTCTTAATAGTATTGTCTGGTGTAAATAAATAAACAAATCATAATGTGGCAAAAAAACAACTATCTTTTCCTGTATAGAATGATTTTACTTATACTTTGAAGAAAACTTCCTTCATCTAAATGTTGGGACTTTCTTGCTTTGCTTTCACTTTTAGATCCACTATCTTCTATTGACTTTTGAGTTTGATAGAGGCAAGTGATACTTTTTTGGTATGGATATATAATTTTTCTGGAACTATTACTTGAAGTCTATTTTCCCACTGCTTCACATGAATCAATTATCTATTCTAAATTGTTTTCTATTTAATAATTACATGTCTTTCTTCATATGAATAACCTGTTTTTAATTATAATAGCTTTATAATTCAGATCACCATTTTGTAGAGAAAGTCCTCTCACTTTATTTTTAATTCTTAAAGAATATCTTATCTGTAGATATGTAATTTGTTTTTCCCACAAATATTTTAACATCAGCCTATCTAGTTTCAAAAAACTTGTTAGAGGAGAATTAATATCATAATATTTGAATCATTCAGTCAATAAGTATGACATTCATCTATGTTTACATTTTCTTCAGTTATTGCCAATAACATCTTTTTAAAATTTTATGTGTAGAGTTCTTGTACTTCTTTTGCTAAATTTGATGGCATTTAAGTGGCGTAGTTTCAAATTTTTTAATTTCATAATTATTCCTGAAATGTAAATAATAGATTCATTTTATATATTAAGCTTATATCCAGCACATTACTTCTAATTATTTTAATAATTTAATTTGTCTATAGAATGAGATATTCTGATTATATAACCATGCTACCCATGAAGAATCATGTTTTAGTTGGTGTTTTCAAGTTCTTACACATTCTATTTATTTCTCTTAATTGTATTTAAGAAAGCTGGGAGTAGTGGTACACACTTATAATCCCAGTACTTGGGAGGCTGAGACCCGAGGATGCGGGTTCGCAGCCAGCCTCAGCTACTTAGTGAGGCCCTCTGCAACTTCGTGAGACCCTGTTTCCAAATAAAGAATAAAAAATAGGGCAGGGGGTGGTAGCTCGGAGGTAAATACCTCTGGGTTCCATCCCCAGTACTGCAAAAAAAAATGTATTTAAGAATCTCTGGTACAATGAATAGAAGCTATTATCTTAATGGTCTGTTAGTGCAAATCAGTGATAATTCTCTGGCTGGGAGAACTAGATGCTCAATAACTCATAATTTTTAACAAGTTGTTGTTTAGTTGTCAATGCCTAGCAAATAGAAATATCTATTTACAGAAGAAGTATAACTTTTCTATACTTTTAAATTATAAGAAATATATTTAAAAAAATTTTTTTCCTAAGCCACGCATCTTGACACACGTTTATAATCCCAGTACTTGAAAAGATGAAACAAGAAGATTGCAGGTTCAAAGACAGCATCAGCAATTCAGCAAGGCCCTCAGCAACTTACTAAAACCCTGTTTCAAAAACAAAAAAATCAAAAAGGACTCAGGGTGTAGTTCAGAGGTTCCATGCCCAGTACCACCAAATAATAATAATAATAATAATAATAATAATAATAATAATAATAAATAAACAAAATCCTGATAAACTCACCAAAATCAGTGGCAAATTTAACATAACTCATTACTGGGGCTTCTTCTCCATCTTCACAGTAATTTTATAAAGAAAGGATTTTAATAGCCTTTTTAATATACTTAAAATATAACTCAGGAAATTGAAACTCGGAAAAGTGTAAGAATATTCTCCAAGTCGCAGAATATCTTCAAGTTCAAGTGCTGGCAGTCATCTGTAGGATCTTCTCTTCTCTTGTAGATATTATGATATTTTAAATCTCCCATTTTACATATAAATATAGCATCTGCATGTTCACATAAAATGTTATGCAAAGCTGTCAGCAAGCATTGGACTGGCTGTTTTCAATCTGTGTTTCTTTTAGATTTTGAAGAGAAGTTTTTAACCAGAGTCCATGCCATCATATGGTAGACTGAGAATTGGCACCAGAGTGACAGTAGAGCAGAGTTTTAATATGACTTTTTTTTTCTCCAGAATCCTTCTTATCAGATCCTTTGCTCTTTATTCGTCTCTCTTTATTATATTCAAGGAAATTCGATTTCTTGCCACCTCTCACTTTCTTCATTCTGATCCTCATTCTTCCACCCAATGAACATTTCCACCACCTCTGGCACCTTACCCATATACATACTAAGATTTTCATATGCTGATCTGACAAAGACACTTGGCTTCTTTCTTTAGAGTAAAATATCATCAGAAACCACAGCGATTGCTGCATTATGTTGACAAGATGGCTCCTGGATGGATACAGTCACAAGAGGAAGATTCCATTACTTTATTTTAGTTATTTCACAACAGTTGTGTTGAATATCTAATCTTTCCTTTGCTACTGTGTAAATTACATACAATGTAGGCACAAATCTGGAATATAGCATTTTAAGAACAATATGCAAGGTAAATTAGGTAATTTTTAAAGTAAAATCTTTGTATCTGAGATGAAGAGAAGAATCCTAATAAGATATTAATGAAGATATTTTGCATCTGAAGTAGATTTTGCTAGTGACATATCTCCTTTTAAAATTCTGATCCTTTTTCCTTCATCTGATGGAAGGGTTAATTGTGGACACTGACTCCAGGTTACAGAGAAAGGAGATTTATTGATTGTCACCAGTACATTGACTAGGCTGCTTAAAAATTATTTTAAAATCACACTAATCTAGTTGACCTAGTAAAGCTTGAAAGACCATGTCCTAGGAAAAGACTGTAGCATCCTGCTTAGTCAAGTGAATGACAATCCTCCCTGGTGATTCTAACAGTTCCCCGTGAAGTGGCCCTTATACTTATGGTAGCGTAGGTTGCCTATGGGATGTGCTCTTGTCAACGTGCTGCACTGCTGTGCACGTAACTAGGTTTTATGTTGCTTTTAGGAGTTCTCTTGCTCTTAAAAGCCCATGGCAATGCTTTCGTCAATGCACTTACAACAGTGATTTAATATGTTATTCTGTGGCAAACCTCAAACAGAGTTTGCTGCCTCTTTCCTATTTCACTTCACCTTTTGAGTGTGTGTACTAAGCCTGAGACTTTTTCAAAGAGATCGATTATAGTTTTATTATGTTTCACAAAATAAAAAGGTGAGCCCATGATATAGTCATAATGATATCTCTAATATCAACAGTTTAGCTTGTAACTTACTGTTCATAAATTTTAAGTTAATTAAAAGTAAACTCAAACTGCTAGTAAGTCATTAAGGTTTACAACATTTTTTCTACCATAATATATATGATTATAGGTAGTACATTATTTTTAGGTGGTATCTAATTCTTAATGCTCAAGATATTTAATTAGCTATACTATTCAGAAGTCTGGTCTATCTTTACTAGAAATCTTTTAATTTCGTAGTCCAAAAGGAATATAAACCCTTTTTGATCTTTGACTCCTAGACTAACACTTCAGGGAAATTGAATTGGAACTTGCTATAATTTTCAGAGTTCAACCTGAGTTGCTGGCAGGAATGTGGGGAAAGTATAAAAGATGAGAGAATATAAAAATATGTGAGGCTGATAAAAATAAAGGCAACTACTTCATTTTTGTAACTTTAAAATTTTGCTAAATGAATCCATGCTAAAAAAAAAATTGCTAAATGATCAGTGGTAATCTTTTGGAAGCTGAAATGTTTTTATTTTTTTTTTAATTTTTTATTGTAGTAACTCGTGCAATATAGCATACATCTTTGTTAAGTACAAATTGTTAACAACATATTTGCACACAATTCTCATTTGACCCCTTCCCCGATTCCCTCCCCATTCCCTCCCCCTAAGGTTCACTTCAGTGAGTGACCTTGATATAATTGTGTAGGTACATCATGTGCTTTAGGGTGTCCCTCTGCCCCATGAATCCACTACAATTAAATCAATTTCTTTGCTTATCGAGGATCTCTCTTTTTCATCTAGAGACCCTCCTATGCCCCATCTTCTCCCTAGCATCCACATATTAGGGAGAACATATGCTTCTTAACTCTTTGTGACTGACTAATCTCACTCAACAT
>PVLC010009564.1:0-31384 GCA_004027655.1 Graphiurus murinus | reverse complement strand
ATTCTTCTTTATGGTTGAGTAAAATTCCATTGTGTACATATCCCATAGTTTTGTAATCCATTCATCTGCGGTTGGACATCTTGGCTGGGAAGCTGAAATGTTTTTAGATTTGAAAATGTTTTTGGAATTTATGACATTAATTTTCTCTCTCTCTCTCTCTCTCTCTCTCTCTCTCTCTCTCTCTCTCTCTTACTGATGCATTGTAATCATACATCTTTGTGAGGTACAAGTTGGTAAGGGCATACATGCACACATCTCTCATTTAACACTTCCCCAATTCCCACTCTACTCCCTCCCCCTCCTTCCTTCTCAAGATGACTTCAGTGATTGACTTTGATATGTTTGTGAAAGTACATCATGTGCATTAGGGTCTTTCACCCACACATACACACTTTAAGTTAAGTCACCTTCTTCGCTCATCTAAGGTTTCTCCTTCTTCATCTAGAGTCCCTATTGTGACCCACTTTCTCCCTAGCTTGTGCATATTAGGGAGACCATATGATTTTTTTTTTTACTTTTTGTGACTAACTAATCTCACTTAGCATAATGTTTTCCAGTTGTATCCATTTCCCTGCAAATGACATGATTTTGTTCTTCTTTATGGCTGAGTAAAATTCCATTGTGTACATATCCCATAGTTTTGTAATCCATTCATCTGTGGTTGGACATCTTGGCTGTTTCCATAGTTTGGCTATTGTGAATTGAGCTGCTATAAACATAGATACACATGCATTGTTCTGATAGTTTGGTTTCCATTCTTTGGGATAGATACCCAGAAGTGGTACTGCTAAATAATATAGTATATTCATTCCCATTCATCTGAGGATCCTCTATACTGTTTTCCAAAGTGATTGCACTAATCTGCAATCCCACCAACAATGTATTAGGGTTCCCACTTCACACCCTCGCCAGCATTTGTTGTTGTTTGTGTTTTTCTTGATTGCCATTCTAAATGGGGTTAGGTGAAATCTCAAGGTAGTTTTGATTTGCATCTCTCTGATTGCTAATGATGTTGAACATTTCCTCATACATTTATTGGTCATTTGTATTTCTTTTGTGAAGTGTCTATTTAGATCCTTTGCCCATTTTTTGATTGGATTATTTGTTTTCTTAGCTGTGAGTTTCTTGAGTTCTCCATATATTTTAGATATTAGTCCTCTATTGGAGGAGTAGCTGGCAAAAATTTTCTCCCATTCTGTGGGCTCTTTGTTGAGGTTCTTGATAGTTTCCTTTGCTGCACAGAAGCTCTTCCATTTAATGGGATCCCACATATTGATCTTCCCTTGAGCTGCTTGTGCCTTTGAGGTTTTGTTGAGAAAGTTTTTACCTGTGACTATGTGTTGAAGTGTTGGGCCTATGCCCTCTTCAAGTAGCTGCAAGGTCTCTAGCCTGACTTTCAGGTCTTTGATCATCTTGAATTGACTCTTATGCAGGGTGAGAAAGTGAGGTTTATTTCTATTTCTCTGTATATGGTTGAATCAACAAAACCAAAAGTTGGTTTCTTGAAAAAATAAATAAGATAGATAAACTATTAGCCAACCTAACCAAAAGAAAGAGAATCAACCCCAAATTACCAAAATAAGAGATGGAAAAAAGGTGATATTACCATGAACAATGTGGAAATCCAGAGCATCATCAGAAACTACTTTGAAAACCTATACTCCAACAAATGCAAAATCTAGAAGAAACTGAGAAATTTCTAGACACATATAACCTTCCTAAATTGAATCAAGGAGGTATAGAAAACTTAAAACAACCAAAAGAGATAGAGCAATCAAAGAGATAGATACAGCAATAAAGAATTTACCGTCAAACAAAAGTCCAGAGCCAGATGGTTTTCCAAGTGAATTTTATAAAACCTTTATAGAAGAGCTAATCCTAACACTTCTCAATCTATTCCATGAAATAGAAAGAAACGGGACTCTCACAAACACATTCTATGAAGCCAACATCACATTAATACCAAAGCCAAATAAAGACAGCTCAAAAAAATAAAACTATAGGCTTATATTGCTGATGAACTTAGACACAAAACTGCTAAACAGAATTCTAGCAATGTGCATTCAAAACCACATCAAGAAAATTATACATCATGACCAAGTCGGGTTCATCCCAGGGATGCAAGGCTGTTTAAACATACAAAAAATACAATCCATGTAATTCACCACATAAACAGAATCAAAGACAAAACTTGCATGATCATTTCAATAGGCCCTGAAAAAGCATTTGATAAAATCCAACACCCATTCATGCTAAAAGCACTGCAGAGAATTGGAATAGAAGGAACATGCCTCAACTTCATAAAGGCAATATACAATAGGCCCACACCCTATTACATCGGGAAAAACTGCAAGAGTTCCCACTAAAAACAGAAACAAGACAAGTATGTCCATTATCACTACTTCTGTTTAATATAGTACTTGAGACTCTAGTCAGAGCAATAAGGCAAGAGAAGGAAATCAAAGGTTTAAAAATAGGGAAAGAGGAACTAAAAGTATCCCCTTTTGCAGATGACATGATACTATACTTAGAAGACCCAACAAAGTTAACCAAAAAACTTATAGATCTAATCAACAAATTCAACAGTGTCTGAATACAAAATCAATCTTTTTCTCTTAATCAGTATTTTTGTTTCACAAGTTTATTGTGTTCTTCATAAGAATTTCTAAAAATCCTACTATGTGTCATGTTCTATGCTAGACTTCCACATACATTATATTTATCATCACAAGAATTCTGTCAACATATATTCATTTATTCCTACTTTGCAAATGAGAAAACTATGTCTCAGAGACTTTACATATTTGTTTAAAGGCATATATGTAACAAACAGCAGCAGAAGCAAGATTTTAAACCATATTTTAAACTTTAAGTCTAATGATCTGTCAACCATATTACACTTGGTTGTTCATAAGTCAACAGGAAATCAATTAAACAAGCATTTCTTAAGTGCCTACTACCTGCCAAGAACTGAGTGAAAAAGTAGAAAATAATATTAAATGGGGATATCATTAATCTAAAGCAACAGCATTTCTAAATTGAATTATTTTAGGCATACTTTGTAATACATCACACTGGTTTAGTTTTGATAAACTTTTCTGTTTGAATTAGTTAGTAAATATTGAACTATGCTATATACTACTTTATCATAAAGCTGCTAAATAATAATCAATAATATAAGACCTATTAATGACATCATAATTTTTCATTCCATAGATGCTTACTAGTTATTAAGCAAATAAAGTGTATTAATGCATGGTGTGTGTGTGTGTGTGTGTGTGTGTGTGTGTGTGTGTGAATAAGAAGTTTTCAAAGCATTTTTTTCTTGTAGAATATACCTTTCAATAAGTAGTTAGCTTTCTAAAATATATACCCATATCCTAAGAGATTTAAAGATTTCTCATATTTTTGTCCTATGTATATTGCATCAAGAGAGTATCAGAGAATAAATCTAAAATTTTGTAGGGGGAAGGGAAATTTCCCCTCTGCCCACAGAAGATTTGATAAAATAAACTAACAAGAGGCAGATTAATAGGAGAAAAGAGGCATACATACTTATTAAGGGTATAAGCACAGAGAGTTATGCAAAATATGAAGTCAGAGAAGAGCCAGATTGTTAAAGCTTGTTATATACCATCTGAGTTACGGAGAGGACTAGAGCCTGGTAGGGGCTGGGGTTTCCTATGGGGAATGATGGCAAGTTGTGGAGGAAGTGAAGGAAGGATTCACGGTGAATAAAACCTGTCTTCCTGTGCAGATAAAAGTTTCCTAGATAAGAGTCCTCAAAAGAACAGATGAACATTCTGACAAGGTGGGACATCTTGGGCATGAAGTTATTTAGTCTCTGTTTCCTGAGAGTTAATCTTTACTGTTTAAAGAGATTTTATAACAATTGCCTTTCTTCTGGAAAGGGAACTTTTCTCTCTCAGCTACGGGAACCTCTGAAACATCTTCCCAATGATTTGGAAGAGAAAGAGGATTAAAACACAGGTCAGTGTGCTTATAGGGGACCAGGAAGATCGAAGAAAACTTAAGGCTGCTCCTTTAGTCCAAACTTACCATATTTTAAGTTTTGTGGTATCCACTTTCTGATCCTCCAATAGTAGATATCGCTAATTCATTTTTTACTCTGTATTTGTGAAAGCTGTCAAAATCAAAATGGAGAAACTGAACAAACCTAACAGAAAATAAAGACAGGAAGTTGTGAAGGAAGGGTTCTTCCACATGATTACGTGGTAGTGACTATCACAAAAGACTCTCCCAGAACAGAGAGCTTGTGCAAAGTCCACCACTACCTTATGCCAAAAATACTTCTACAAAGATATTTCCTACGAAGGTCTGTTCAACTTCAGACTGAGGTCAACCTTGTAATTAAAATTGTGACCAAAGATTATCATTTGAAAATATCTTGTATAATCATTCTCATTTTTTGCCTTTAAAAATATCCCCTCCCTCTACTTCTTTGAATACACCCATAGTTTATACTGTGGAATGTATATTCATGTGGCCAGGTTCTTCTACTTCTGTTCTTCCTATCAAATGCTATTCTAAATAAAACTTAAATTTTCTTCAATTTTAACGTGTGTGTGTGTGTGTGTGTGTGTGTGTGTGTGTGTGTGTGTGTGTGTTTCAACAGGTTACTGAGTTAGGGAAGCTAAAAGAAAGTCTGGATTCCCCATTTAAATTCTTCCCTAAGCCTGAAGCTCATCGCACATTCCAAGCTTCCAGCCCTTATGAGTGTGCCCTACCCGTGTTCTTACTGATATTGCAAAATTAAATAAAAATACTCTCCCTAGCAAAGGCACCCAGTCCAAGACATGCCTCCTCCCATAGTTAATCTTCAAAGACTCAACTCTTTTCAGGTCACCTATATTATGAAATGCTCTGCCTTTTTAGCAAAATATAAGATCCAAAGGAAAACATTACTTGCCTACCCTCTCTGCTTAGAGGGCATTTTGATTCTATTTCTAGTATCCTGATATAATCTTGCTTTTATTAATATAAACTTATAAAATTAAGCAATTATTTGCTTTTGAATATAACAATTAGAGTTTTGTATTTTCTTCTACCATTTGTTGTTGCCATGTTCTCTGGCAAGATATACCCCTCTGAACTACAGTTTTCTTGTAAGTAAGGATATTAATTTTTCCACACAGCAGTATCAAAAGATTGAATATTTAAGGCACAGTTAAACTATTTTGATTTTAAATCATCAGTAGCTTCTTGATAATAATATCTTTGGACATGTAAATTACAGTCATAAACAACATGATTACATTTCAGTCAATGAGGGGCCACATACACAATGGTGGTTCCATAAGATCCGCATGGAGCTGAAAAATTCCTATCACCTAGTGATATCGTAGAAGTCATAACATCATAGCATGACACATTATCATGTGTTTGGGGTAGTATTGCCTAAACAAACCTACTGTTCAACCAATCCTATAAGAATACCATACATACAATTGTGTATAGTACCTAATATGTGATAATGATAACAATGCCTATGTTGTTGTTTTATGTATTTACTGTGTTATACCTTTTATTATTAAACTATAGTCTTCTACATATTTAAAAAAATTACTGTAAAACAATGCACCCTGTTATATAGCAGCAACCTCCTATACCTTTTGTTCACCATGTTTCTTGATGGCATCAAGAAAGCGACCCCATCAAGTGACTGATCTATACCATCTAGGTTTATGTAAACATACACTATGATGCACAGTGACAGAATTACCCAACAGTGCATTTCTCAGAAAGTATCTCTGTCATTAAGCAATACATGATTGTACATGTTATATATTTTTTCTCTAAGGACAAATGACATAATAGAAGTGTAAGAAACAAAAGAAATGTTCCATCTGTATTGCATATTAATAGAAATAATATTAACCAGTTTTTAAAATACTTTTTACGATTACAGTAGTTTTTGAATATTCGAAGGAGAATAAGTTGTTATCCAACTTTCAGAAAAATTATTCTGAATGTAAAGATTGTTCATAGAATGTTTGGACATCTCATCACACTTGCTTGTGGTACAAACAAGAATCACTCAGTGTCAGTTTAATAATGCAAAAAATCATCACAATTTTGTATTCAGAAAGCTCTTTGTCTGTAGCAACCACTTAAGCTGGTTTGTATTTAGATAATACACCAATTACCACTGATAGAGTTAAAATACTGAAGGAGCCCAGAAATAGTAGAGGACTTTGATAGATTTTTAGAAATTCCATTATATTTTAGTGAGAAATCTAACTGCTTCTCAGGGAAAGTACTCACTGCAATTGTCTGTGGCTAATGTGTTCTTCAGATCCATATGGAGCTACAGTTTGCAGCAAAAAGTGGATCATACAGGAGTAAATGAAAAGGCTTAGAACAATCTGCCTGGGTTGTTTCAATAGAACTAGAAGAGTTCTGTACAAAATTAAAAACTAAAATTTTCTCCAATCTTTCATTAGCTGGTTTAGGGCTGAAAGTACCATGTGACATTTCACTGAGAACTAAAAGATTACAGTTATCACAAAATGCTACTAGATAAAGGAAACTTGTAACTTCTTTAACAATAGCCACTTCAAGATTTCCAAAGGGTCGTTCATCTATATGGAATATATGAAGGCAACCAGAAACAATAATTAATTACATTCTCTTCTTAATTCACTTAAATTTTCAGGTGAATAGGGAGTTGACTATATGAAAACTGGAGTTAATATACTATTTCATTTTGACAACTGATGTTTAATTTATAATAAAATTATAATCTGCGACTGTCTACTTTTTTCTTAGGCAATATAATGGAGTTCATTAGAATTGTCAGCATAAATGAATTCTTAAAATTTCTGCAATGAAGAGTTTTTCAGACATAGGATCATTCCATTACTAGAACACTATCTAATCTGTATGTAAAATTTCTATAATCATTAAGCAACTTGTTTATCCCTTTCTTATAGGAAATCCTCAACTAACATAATATAAGCAAATCTTACTGCATATGATCATCTCAATTTGAGTCTGTTTAGTTACTACAGAATATTATCTTGCACTATTAATTCATGGGCTTTTTTTCTCTCTTTTGCTTTTTATTTCATATTTTTCCCTTCTATGGCATTTAAATATGTAGATATTAAATGCGATAGAAGGAAATGTATATTTTTGGTTCTTAGTTAGACATTTAATTACTGTTGGCTAATTAAATGCCTAACAAGAACTAAAAATAAGAGAAATCAGGTCAGGATTCAGTCCAAGCAGGGAGAGAAAAAATACATTAATAAGTACCTATATAACCACTGAGAACAACAACTAGAAGCAGGACCAGCTTTATCACTTATATTGATCAGTGAAAAATGAAAATGCAGGACTCTTTGTTCAAATAGTAGGGAAAAACTCTTCTTAAAGCATTTTTTAAAAATTAAAATATGATTGGGAGGCCGAGACTGGAGGATCCGGGTTCTTGGCCAGCCTCAGCTACTTAGTGAGGCCCTCTGCAACTTACTGAGACCCTGTTTCAAAATAAAAAGAATAAAAAATATGGCTGGGGTGTAGTTCAGAGGTAGAATGCCCCTGAGTTCAATCCTCAGTACCACCAAAAAAAAAAAAAAATTAAAATATGAATCTTTGTCCTTTGAGATGTCTCTCCACTTGTTACCATTTTATTTTGTTTTTCTTTTTTAATTTGCTATTTATATCCTACAAGCATGAGGATGCTCTCTCAAGTGCACACAGGTGCCTGGGGGGCTTTGGCCCACAACATGGTACTAACCACTCCCTGGTTGACACATCTCCCATTCCTCCACCAGCCACCAGCATAGATGACTCGGCCAGAAGAGAGAAATCCAGCAGAAACCCCCTTCCTATGGCTCACCTTTGGAAACTGCTGTAGATGAGCAACCCCAAAGGACCGCAACCTTCACCCTATGAGGCACTCAATAACTGGATCCTGAGGGAGGGGGAGGTTCATCCCTGCTGGATTGTTACGGAAACACACAGTGGTGCTGTCAGCCCCGAGGACTGGGGTGGCCACTGCCATATCTTACCCTGAGAGGCCATAGGGTGTGCACACACTATTCCAAACCTCCCAATCCCTAACCCCCATGTAAACAGCTCTCTGACGTTCCTTAGAACCTAGGATCCTGCCTGGCCTCCATGATTTCCTCCTAAGGAACCACTGAGATCCCTGGGGGTATGGAAAGCTGTATGCTGAAAACTCATCTAAGGGAGTCAGCAGGAAGTGTGTCATGCATCATCCAGGCCTCAAAAGTCCTGACACAGGCTTCACCTCCAAAAATATATTCAAAGATAAAATTATTAAAAATTTGCAGATAGCAACACAGAGCTTTAAATTCCCAGGGTTGAGGGAGCTTTTGTGATCATGGGGCTTTGTGCAGCTGAACTGATCTTATGCTCAGGAAGACAGTCATGGCCAGGAAAGTCAAATGTTCTTCAGCAAATGAGTAGCAGGTGGGTTGAATTGTGTACCCTAAAAATCTATTGAAGCCCTTATCTCCAAAACTGGCGAATGTGAACTTTAGAAATAGAGTCTTTCAGATGAGAAAAAAGTAGGTCATTAGGGTGGCCCTCAGTCCAATAGGATTGGTATCATTGTAAAAAGAGAGACAGAAAGGCACACAGAGAAAATGCCATGTGATAGTGAAAGTAGAGACTGAAGTGATACAAACCAAGAAACCAGAGGATTGACAGCAACAGCAGAAACAAAGAGAAAGGCATGAAATAGAGTTCCCCCTAAAGGCGTCAAAAAGCATGGCCCTGCTGACCTTGCTTTTGGACTTAAGTCTTCAGAATTGTGAGAATAAGTTTCTGCTATTTTAAGGCATCCAGTTTTTAGTAATTTGTTACTAAAGCCAGAAGAAAATGGTACAGGTAATATTTTCTCTTTCTAAATCACTGTTTTAGAATAAGTACATTATTAGGCACAAGTAAAGTAATCATGCATTTCTAGTTTTGTTATTTTTTTTGCATTTCTAGTTTTAATTTATATCAACTGTTCTTTTTTATTCCTAATGGCACATATGAAGCTTCAAGTGGGTATTTAATGTATGAAAATTATTTATAAGTACTTTTGTTAGTATTAGGAAGTATATTTAAATTAATAAACATAAGAAATGGCAAAATATATATGTATGTATATTGGTTTGTATGTGTGTGTGTGTGCATATTTATTCATCTCTATGGCTCTGTTTTTGTAGTTTGGCATTTTTAGAACACTACAAGTAGCAGAGTGGTTAATTATATAGATAAGCTTGACTTTTTCAACATAGAGAATCAAATCATACATTACTCAACAAGAAAACTTGACGCATTTGCATAATATTAAACTATTCAAGCCAAACCGAAAAAAATCAACCTTGAAAGCAAGAGCAAATGGAACAATGTAATGAATTGAATGTCACTGGGAAAAATGATTACTTTTTTAAAGAGATTTTTCAAAGAGATGTTTTAGGTATGTCACTCCATTTAATCTACACATCATCTTTGTACTATAATCAAGGCGATGAGCTTAATTCTAAAGCAAAAGCCAAGCTGTGTGTGTGTGTATTGGCATGTGCCTGTAGTCCCAGCTACTCAGGAGGCTGAAATGAGAGAATTACTTGAGCCTGGGAGTTCCAGGCCAGTCTAGGCACCATAGCAAGACTCTATCTCAAATATAAATACTTGAATAAGTAAGTAAATAAGTAAATAAATAAATAAAAGAAATTTAAAAATTAAAGATGAAGCAATTGAGGCTCAAGAGTCCATGCTTCTTGTCCAAGCCACACACTTAACTATAAGTGAGATCTTTGGGTACCTGATCAAAGTGCTTTCTATTCTGTCATGAAAATGATAGTGTTGAAAAACTTTCAAGACACCAAGAAATTTGGTTTAATGTGATGTTTTATATATGTTCAAGATGAAATTATGCAATATGCTATTTTCCATCACAGTTGGAATCATCTGAGGTCCATTCTGCCTTTGTTCTGTGAATTCAAATTGATGTAATTATGTAGCAATATTTGTCTTAATTTGGGTTCTCCCAAAACATATCCAGACAAGAGTTTAAATATGACTAGTTAATATGGGAGGTACAAGAAATAGTAATAGGGCTGTGGGGGAAATGATTCTATGAAGGACAGGTGCTAAGAGAAGGCACATCATTAGGCCAGCTACTACAAGGAAATAACTATACCCATTCCCTACAGGGAAGTGACTAGACCCATGGAGAACTGCAAAAACAGAGCTCTGAATTCTCATCACCCAAGAAGTGACAAAGTGGAGATTGTTAAATACTAACTCCCAGCAAGTATTAGTAGAGGCTGCTGGGGGAGAGAGTGTTAATCTCTTGGTACTTCAGGTCTGTCTGCTGTGGGAAAAGTGCATTTCTAGAAATTTTCTTAGGCACAGTTGTGCAGATACTCACAGTAGAAAGTCCACAGAGGCAATCATCATTTTAGATTTCCAAGGATATGTGTGGACAATGACAGATCTGTCTCATCTTGAAATTTCATTTTCTCTCTGAAAACAACAGTTCTGGAAAGCAACGAGAAACATGCTGCTCAAAGGGATTGGTTCTGCTTAGAATAAACAATTATTTCTTTTTTTTCTAAGAAGAATCTATATCTCTGTATTAGTACTTGAGATGCAAAAGAGGTTTTGGCAGGTTAGATGATTTACAAACCTAAAGAAAAATGTAAAATATAGGCTATACGTCCACTTAATAGATGAATAAACATTGGTCAAAAAATTGAAGTGACTTCTGCAAGATTATCTATATAGTTGGTGAAATTTGTGGGTTTAAAACCCAGGTTATTTAAAAAGACAAAGAACTAAACAGGACATTCAAGATCAATTTATATTCAAAAAGAAACTCAGGGTTCACATTTCAATAAATTAATAAATTCATTCATATTTCCTACGTTAAAAACTTTTTCACACTGAAGAAAGTTAAGAAACCTGAACCAGGGCTAATAAATGCAAGGTCATATAAGAAAGGAATACATGGTCTTATACTTGTAGACTTATGTCTTAAAAAACATAATAATATGTGCATTATGATGAAGAAACACATTCACATTAGTTATATGAAAACACAGTACATTTGTTCCAGTGATTCTGCTGCTCAGAATTCATCTTTGGACCTAGCCTACAATTTCTACAAAAAATAAATAGATAAATAAACTCATTGCTTCAGAGTCACACCATATTTTTCACTGTGAAATTGCATTACCCAGGTTGATCATCTATTTTCTACTGACTTAACTATGAATTATTTTTAGTTGTGGCCAAAAATCCAATCCACTCATGAAAAGTGATTTTTCATCATTGACATTATTAAACAGAATAAGCCTTTGAACAATAGCCACATCATTAAATATAAAGTTTCCTGAATCAACTATTTTAGAGAATATAATACACATTAAGATACCTATGCTTCATTTTAAAATGCCTTCTTGTATAGCAAAAAAAAAAAAAAAACCAAGAAAAAAAAGTCAACATACACCAACTCAGGGGAGGTTTAAGAAAGGAGAAACTAAAAAGGAACTCTATAAAATATGTTTGGAAGTCTTTAATATTCATGGGATATTTATAGAAGACTTTTATGAATAAAGTGATTTTCAGATCAGGTCCTGTAATATTGTTAGATTTTGATTAATCAGTGAGGTTAAAATTCAGTATACTACTGATATGTTAAAAATTTTCTAGGTTTTTGTTGTTGTTGTTGTTGTTATTGTTACACAAGATTTGAGATTTGTTATAAGCAACATACATAGGAAAGTTCTAAAAAAGAAGAAACAAATAAAACCACTCTGAATACATTAAGGGTGTTATATTGTAGAAAATAATGAACATCATATCACATAAATCTAATGAAACCAAGATAATAGAAGACCTTGAATGAAACCCTCTCCTCCAAAATTGTCAGACACAAAAATAAAGTGCTATTGAGCATTCAGAGAACATTTTAAAGGATGCCATCTTTTGGAGCTGAAGAGAATAAAGTTAAAGAAACCAATAAGACTATTACAGGGATGTGAATTATTAAGCAGGGTAGCAGCAATCATCATGAAAGATATGAGAGTATGAAAAACACGTCTCAAGGGGAGATGATTAAGGTTTCATCAATGGTCACACTTAAACATAAAAGAAGTAAAATGAACCTCAGTATTTCAAAATATGAGAAGTAAAAAAAATCACTTCCTAAAGGAGAAAAGTATGAAGCTAGGGTGAGGAGTGGGGAGTACCTCTTTAAGATAATATTGAAGTGGTCATAAATTCATTTAGGAAATAGATATTTAGTATCACCTAGTTACCACCTAATTCTATCCAAATTTTCAAAAAGATGTAGATGATAAAACTTCAACTAGATAAGAGCAAAATCCAGGACTGACAGTATCGATAGAACTATTATATTTTACTTCTAAGAATCAGAATCAAAATAAAAAATATTGATTCCACAACTTGCTTGCTGAACTATGAGATTTGAGGGGCATGATATAACACAGAATGATATTTGCATAAATGACATACTGAATCACAGAAGTCAAAAACAGCTAGAGGTATTGTTATATAAACTGGAACCAGTGAACATCACCTCCAAAGCAACACAAGATAGAGTAGAATTAAAGGTAAAATTCAAGGAGGAATTCATAACTTAAAAGGAAAGCACTCAAAAAAGAGAGAAATTATTAACTAAACAATTGGTTGTAGAGCTCCTTATATTCACTGGACATATAGAATCAGAATCAGTAAAATAATCAGAGATTTCAGTAGAAATTCCCAGACAAGGAGAAGTGTAAATAAATAATCTTTGTGTTTCCTTCGAAGGCTAATTTTTTTCACTGCAATATGATGCCATCAACTTCATCATCATGGTCCATCAGTATGAGTGGTCATCATCAGCATTGCCATTATTATCATTAGCCCTAACAAGACATTGTGAATATCATCACCATCTCTTCAATAACTTATAGTCCTTCAGTAAATTTACATAAACTATTGTTAACATGGATTAAAGCATAGTGGAGCTAAATGAATATTTTAGGTTTCAACACTTTTTCTCATCACTCAGTGTAATTCTTCCTGCCAATCTGAAAAATATGCTTCCTCTAAAGGAGCGGGAAGATAAATCTCTCTTTTTTACTTTAGTATTTGTAACCATATAACAATTTACAATAATTAAACTGCAAGGAAAAAGGAGTCTACCGCTGAGGACAGACTGGTCTGGGAATCAGAAAACCATATGGGTCCCAGCTTAGTCAAATTGTATAACCTTTATAAGTCATTTCACTCTTCACAAGTTAAGTAGTTTGACTTGGACAATTCCTAAAGTTCTTTCGAATTCTTAAATTTTATGCTAATTGAAATTACTTAATTAAATTAATTAAACTACTTACTACAGCTAGAAGCATATAAATTGTATGGTATGATTGAAATAATATTGATAACCAAGCTATATCATGCTAACAATGATCCAAATACTGTAGTATGTGCCTTTTATTTCCTATTTTGTACTCGCGATATTTCTATGAGCTTCATATCAGTGCTCCCAGTTTAGAAACAAATCTTGGTACAAAAATGCTAGGTAACTTCTTATAGGTCATTGTGTTTGCTTTTGGTCTCTGTGACCAAAACACCTGACAAGAACAACTAAGGAAAGGTTTATCTTGGCTCGGGGGTTCAGAGGTCTAGTCCATGGTTACCTGGCTCCAAGGCAGAAACATCATAGTGGAAAGGCGTGGTAGAGAGGATGATCAGCTCGTGGCAGCTGGAAATGGGGTCCAGAAGTCAGATATAGTTAGTCCTCAAGGCCACGTCACCAGTGACCTACTTCCTTCAGCCATGCCCCACCTCTGAACCATGCTACGTTGGGGACCATGCCTTCAACACATGAGCAATTGGGAGGGCATTCCAAATCCAAACCCTAACAGTTATGCTGCTAGCAATGCCAGAGCTTTTACTGAAACACAGTTAGCTAAGCACCAATCCATGATATGAAACTCAGTGCAATTCTTGATGAACGATTATTAAAAACAAATTTGACCAACATAGAAAACCTCTCCACAAAGGAAGAAAGAGTTTTATTGTTGAATATCCCTTAAGCCAGAATGTGATATGCTTCACTAGCACTTCTCTAAAGAGATTACAAAGACAGAATGAAATCCCCCACTTGTAGATAGCCAAGCCAACACAACACAGTTGCACACATATTCACGGGATAAGAAAATAAGGAGTCTTCAAAAGGATTTGACAACACTATTTGTCACATACAGCTCATCCTAAATTTATTTGGCAATTAGAGTGTTAGCTAATTAGCTTCCTCCAAAGGCTAAATGAATTTTTCATATCTTTAACACAGGAGGTAGTTTTGCAGTAAGGTGTTAATAGAATTATGCTCCTACCTCCCACAGAAACTGGGAGATGGGGTGCTCTGTTTCCTTGGTGATTACATCTCAAAGGGACAGCTCCCAGGTCCTTGATAAAGATATTCTTGTGTCTTAAAGGTGACAAGAGGCTTATTTAGTCTTTAAGAAGGTTTGCATACATTTCAAAGAGAAAGGAAAAAAAAAAACCCTTAAAATTACAAGTAATTGAAGTAATTGTTCTGAAAGAGTCAGATGAGAATTTGGCCAAGCTGATGTCCCCTGATTTATTCTCAAGAGAGAAAATTATGTCTTTTACTTTTGGTTGTATTTGCCCTTGCACACTATACTGTCAGTATTAGAATGTAAAATTTAGTTACATAGGATTATGCTACTAGTGCCTTTCTGTCAAAAAGATATTAATGATGAAGATGTTGAAGATGAAGACAATATATTCCTGGATGGTACTCTTACTTTACATTTATATGTTGTTATGCAGGTTCCAAATTGCTCATCTGTATAAATTTATTGCATTCTTGCAACAGCCCTGAAAAATAGAAGGTAAAACTATGTTCTCTTTGGAATCATTTATTCTCATTATTATTCACATTAGTGTTAGAGAAGAAAAGACCTGCTCAAGAGGTGGAACGAGGAGTTTAACTCAAGGAGATTAGCTGCCTTGACTTCTGGCCATTATAGGAAGTGGGTCTGTCACCTGGCTCATCACACAATGATCAGTTTCTGGTATGGGTTTCTTTCTCCACAGGGTCTATATGGGAAGTTTCTTGAAATCAGATTTAGATTTGTTTCTGTCTCCTTATCTCTAGCTCTTTCTGCTCTCTCTGGTTTTCCTAGTCACAAAACTCAACTCTAACACAGTGAGCCAATATGGTATGAGTATGTGTTGATATCATTGGTTTGTTCTTCCCATATCTCTGGTATGGGCTGTGGTTTTTAAATATTCTCTTCATCGTCTTTGAATCCAAACTTGCCACCCTTTATAATTATACCCATCTATGCCTTCTGCTAAGGTCCTCACTCAAACTTGTTAGCCTGTGCATGGAGCTATGCCTGGAGAAAGAACTACTAAATTGAAGAGTAAAGTTACTTTTAAAGGGGCAGCTTACATTCTTTCCTTCCCTACCTTGCATTTAGGTTAGTTATCTCTCTCTTCTTCTAAGGAGAAGAGGGCTTATGGAAAATATAAACATTTTTCCTTCTTGGAGGACCTTTAGTTAGTTTTAAAAATTGCCCTGGTATTTTAAACAAAGTATGAATACTTTTGTTTTCCTAGCACAAGTAGATCTTAATGACTCTTCAAACATTTCAGCTCTACCATATGTACAGTATGGAGGTAAGACATAACTGTAGAATTGCATGTGTGAAGAAATGAAATCTCAATCACAAATACATAGAGATCAGTAATGTCTAACTAGCCATCTGTTTCATACTACTCAAGAGATTCTAGATTTTTTTGCATTCCTTAGATTTTGATTTATGCTTACTGAATATGAATTATACTCATGAAATAGCACCCATGACTTTCCCCAATATTTATATCCAAAATTGTATAGTCACAGAGACTAGAGATTTATGCATGATGGTAGGTTCTACCATATTATATATGTATATATAATCTTTAGTGCTTTGCTTCTTTAGTGTATAATATTAAAAATTCTTGCATGTTGTTAACGTGATTTATAGTAATTTTAGTTCTAAGCAATAAATGTGTAATGGTCAACACAGCCAACATTGAATGTATAATCAAGGGAGTAACTAAGGTACAAAGAGGTATATGACATAGCTGCAATAGTTCAGAGTTCCAAAAGCTAGCAAATTGCCTTATTTTCCCAGTTTGTAATTTATCTTACTATTAATAAGAGCTGTAAAGGAAGGCCATGGGAGTAAGAAAATAAGTGAACTCCAATGTTATTAATTGTAGTGCCAGAAGATGAAAATTAAAATGTTCCAACCTTTTCTTCCATTTCAACCTCCTCTACTCACTTACCAAAATTATCTTCCTGATTGAGATTTTTGTTCTATTATATCCCCGCTCCAAAACCTTTGGTGGATTCCTACAAACTCTACAATGAGGTTCTAAACAGGCATGGAACAGAAAGCCTTCTAAACCTTTCCCTTTTCCTCATTCTGATACTTAAATTATTTTTCACTGTAATAATTTCCTCAGTTTAAAGGCCTGGTATTCAGGGTCTGCTAAGATTCTATCATACTGCCAGCACATACCAGGGATTTGATAAAAGCATGGGAGATGAATGAATGAAAAAATCAATGAATATAATGGCTTTCATTAATTCTAACAAATTCATAATTAAAATTGTGCCTCTGAATTGTTTATGTTTTAAGAATATAGCTGTGTCCTATATATTAAATGACAGAAGGGCCAAGCTTTTTAATAATAAGCTATGAAAAAGAATTTGAAAGATATATAACTTACTCCATTAAAATAGGATTATTATCAGAACAATTATGAAAAAAGTTGTGCTTAGCATTTATTAGGTACACACAATGTACTACGGTATCATCTTAAATATATGTGTATGTATAGATAATGTATATACACATATAATACACACATTTACATAATGTAGAAACACTGAGAGATAGGGATAGGGTCTGCATTTTATGGGTGAGTAAACTGAGCCTCCCAGAAGTTAAATAGCATTCTCCTCCATATACAGCCAGGAGGAGGGGGAGGGGTTAATGTCATAGAATTAATAAGATCACAGACCATTGACAGAAGTACATTTTATTCCAAGACAAAGTTATTTATTTATTCATTCACTTGTTCCTTTATTTAACAACTTTTCATTGAGCTCCTAAAATGTTTTAGAAACTACGCTATCTGGAGGATATGATATTAAGAAAATAACATTTAGATTTCCACCTGCTGAACATCACTGGGACTAGAGTGTCCATGCAAATTTCTTTACCCAGGCCCATGTGATAAGTAGAACTGGACAAGGAGTGTATTCCTGGAGCAAATCTCATCCAGATCTCTCTTCTTTTCCATTTCCTTCATATACACCACTGCTTTACTAAGTTAAATAAGATTTGCTTTGCAAAACTGAGTCCCTTATACTCAAGTGTATTCAGAGCAAGAGGCCTCATTTAGGACACACGGTCTTATAGATTTTTCAACCCAACCTCTTCTCAGAGTTTGGTTTTAATTATAGTAAAATACACAAAGTAAAATTTATCATCTCAACAATTTTTAGGTTTACAGTTAAGTGGCATTTCACACCTGTACATTGTTGTGCAACCATCACAACAATGTGAAGAGAGCTCCATATCCAGAACTCTTTCTATCTTATCAGACTGAAACTCTGTTCATTAAATAATCACTGGGCATGGTAGCGCACACTTGTAATCCCAGCATTTGGGAGGCTGAGACCAGAGGATCCGGGTTTGCTCGCAGCCTCAGCTACCTAGTGAGGCACTTCACAACTTAGTGAGATCCTATTTCAAAAATAAAGAATAAAAAATAGGGCTGGTGGTATAGCTTGGAGGTAAAATGCCCCTGAGTTAAATCCCCAGTACTGCAAAAAAAAAAAAAAAAAAAAAAACAACAATCACTTCCAATTCTCCATTAACCCAGCTCCTGTAAACCATCATCCTACTTTCTATTTCTATAAACTTGGCTACTCTAGGTATCAGTTCAACCTTTTGTTTGTTTGTTTCTTTGTTTTTTAGACTGGGTATTGAACCCAAGGGCATTCTACCTCCAAGCTATATCCCCATCCCTTTTTTAATATTTTGTTTTGAAATAGAGCTTCACTAGATTGCTGAGAGTTTTATTATATTGCTGAGGCGGCCATCAACCTGTGATCCACCTATCTCAGCCTCCCAAGTACTGGATTACAGGTGTGCACCACCATGCCTGGTTCAGTTCAACTTTTAAAGGAGAGCTATCCATTAGTGAACACTGGTGGTTTATTAAGCTATTCTCAAATTTCCAACATATTTCCCATTTATATTCAGCAGCCTCCAAAGGATAGAAGGGGTAAGCAGCAGTTAAAATGCTGGATTTGTAGGGTGGTCCCTGTCTATAATGCCATCACAGGAGCACTGAAACCCGAACTCTGTGTCGATATCAACATTAATGGAACTGAGATTCAACCTAGCAACACTGACGAGAGCCAATTCTCCCCACATTTTGCCAATACAAAAATCTCTCTCTCTCTCTGGGTGTTCATCTATTTTGAGCAGCTATTTCTTGGATAAACCCAGCTGGATGGCCCTTCTGCCACTCTGTATGGCAAAGGTACCTCTAAAGGGTAAATAGTTGGAAGAGAGGTATGTATTTTAATTAGAAAGTCAATCAAAGGCACACACACACACACACACACACACACACACACATATACTTTGATTCATTGACTTTTTTTTTATGCTGCAACACCATATGAAAAGTTTGTAAGTAACTTAGAAACCTTTATATCATTTATTTTAAACTGATGACAATCTTACTTACTCTGCCTTTTTCTCTAGGACTAATGATATGATCTAATCTCTATATGACATTTTTTAATACTTTTATTAGTGCATTGTAATTATACATCATAGTGAGATTCAAAGTGTTACATACATACATGTGCACAACACTTGATGCATTTCCTTCAGCATACCACCCTACTATCCCCCCCTCCCTTTTCTTAGATGTGATTGAGGTTGCTACACCTTCATAAATGGAGATAGCGTTATTTAAACCATTTCTTTCCTCAATCCTCCTTTTCCTCTTACCTCTCTCCCTCCCTCAGTCCCTTTCCACTATTCTACTGGTCTTTCTTCTCATTTATGTGAAGTCCCTTATGTTCCCTATTTTCTTTCTATCAGAGAAAATATATGACCCTTGACTTTCTGAGACTGGCTGATCTCACTTAACATAATATTCCCCAGTTCCATCTGTTTTCCTGCAAATGACATAATTCTGTTCTTCTTTATGGCTGAGGAAAATTCCATTGTGTGTATGTACCACTGTCCATCAAAGGATGAACATATATTTTTATTAAATTTATCTATAAAAAATTCAAGTGCTTATGGCTGTGACCCTGTAGATTTTTCTCTCCTTCACAATGCTGATAGAAATATAACTTTTCATTCATGGAATCTCTAGCTCTGCTCTGCCTCTTAGTGGTTAAGCCAGCTCCCCACTGTGCTAAGTCAACCTTCTCAGAAGCTAATCTGTCATTCTCAAGTGGCCTTGTTTCTGAAATTGGTTGGATGCTTTAGCAAGAAAGAGCTCCTGTGTATTTCAAATTATGCAGGAATAAGAGTCACTAGGTGGGGTTGGTCCTATTGCCTTGAAAATGACAATTTTGTACATATTCTCTGGATAACAGAGGGGAAATGACTGGTATATTAATCTGTTGGAGATGTAAGAATGCAAATAAAATTAATCTTATAGAAGGAAAGTCTATAAGCAAATGGTTAGTTGGCTCATTGGTGTGTATATGTGTCATTTTAATGATGGGGCATGAAATTATGCCTCTACTTGACTGTTTCTCCAGGGAAGTATTTTCTTCCTTTCTTTTTTTAAACCTCTTTGATTTTAGGAATAAATTTGTAAAAGATAAACATAACATTCTACAAGTTCAAGATAAGTACAGGATGTATTTGTGGATACTGGGGAAAGTCACTGGACATTTACAAAATAAAATGTAGCTATTAGGGAAAGATGTAACTTGCTTACTTAACAAATTAAAAGGTAGGACAATTTTATTAAGATTTTCATAGGAATGCACATATCAGTGTTAAATGGTTTTAAGCTAAAGTTACTGGTACATGGTGTAAGGTATAATTTAAGTTACATAAACATTAGCATAATCTAAGGTTTAAATTACATTTTGGTTATACTTGAGACTCCATTATCCAGGAAAATCCACTGTTAGCCTCTATAAATATTAGCAAAAATCAAAACTTGATGACTGTCTTCATATCTATAACATTCTTTTCTAATTTCATGGTTCCCAGCTAAGATAACACAGAAAAACAAATTTTAAAATTAGCAAAATATACATTATTCATATTCTTGTTTATGTTTAGATTCAACTTGACAAGTGTTTCTTTCCAAGGTCTAGTGGCAAAGAATGGTACATTTGTAAACAAAGAAATATGAAGATTTTTGCATAGTCTTGTATGGATAAATAATTTTCTAATAAATGTTAAAAATAATCAGGATTTTAAACTGATGTTTTATAACATGAAATTTTAGTATTATATCATCTTAGGTTATTTCAATTTACTCTCTAAGTAGATCTTGAACTACCAGGTAGATAATTTGTTTTACTTGTTTTTGATATTGTATTTTATTTTTTGAAACTAAGAATAATGAAATACTATTTTCCCTTTTAGGCATATAGTTCTATGAATTTTGATAAATGCATACAGTCATGTAAACATTATCAAAATCAAATGTAAAATATTTTTGTTGTGTCAAAAAGTTTGCTCTTTCCTCCCTGTGGTCCATTTTCTGTTCCAGTCTCATTCCTGACAACAATTGTGGTTATTTTTATTTTTGTACTATTATAGAAGCAGTGTTGCTGTCAGTAGATGGTAGGGATGCTATGTAGGATACAGGAGGTTACATGAAGGAATTTCCTACCCTAGATTTTTCCCACTCTCTTGCCACATGCTGTAATACAATTTGATCTTCCTACCTTAGTCTCTCCAGAAGACTTCTACTTACCATACCTCTAATTCACCTAATTTCACTTATATTATCTTAGGCAAGTCATTCAAACTTCTTCCATCTCCAGCAGATTTAAACTTTGAGTGCAACTTGCATTCTTCCAACCTTTCTATTTATTAATATCACTTTCAAACAAAATAAATACAACCAAAAAAAGATATTAATAAATTGCTCTTTTAACTCAACAACTTAATCATCATTGTTTTCTAGGTCATTAAGATAGAGTTACTCTGTCCTCTTACAATTAAGTAGTTTCCACAATGAATTTTGTTGAAATTAACATTTAACTATCCTCTTACTCATATTACATGTTGACCATGTAGAATGAGTTATGCTTCTCTTCATTACAAATACAAATATATTTTTACAATTATGTGACTATTCCAAGAGGTTGGGAAAGATTATCTGTGCACTTAAAAATGTGATGTTGTTCTCTAATTCCCTTCTTCCAAAATGAAATGCCAATTATAGTCCCATCCATATCATCAAAGTTCACATCTTCTAACACCCTCAACACAATGAATATAATCAATCCTTTGAATTTTAGCCAATCTGTCTCACTCAATGTTCTCACTGCTATAAGCCAAAACAACTAACCACACAACTTAGAAGAAGGAATATTTATTTGCTCACAGTTTTTGGAGATTTCTGCACTCAGTCCATGTAAAACCAGAGTCTTTGGATCCCAGGGCATGGTGGCAGGAAGAAGAGAGAGGGAGAGAACGAGAGCTCTGTTCTCACATCCTGGAGGCCATAAGCAAAAAAGAACAAACAAGCAAAAGGATTCAAAGACAAAAGCACAGTCCTAAGGCCATTCCCCCAGGGACCTACCTTCTCTAGCCACAGTCTACCTGCCTACGTTATTGCCCAGTAAATCCATTACAATGGATTTATCCACTCATGAGATTATAACCCTCATGGCTTAATTACATCAGCTCGGGACATTAAAACATGAGCTCTTCCAGGGACACTCTTATCTAACCATACACAATATAATAGGGAAAATACCCTATGTTGTTGTTATTGAAAGTCATAGTTTCCTCATCATCAGTAGGACTTTTAACTTTGCTTAAGTGTAAAAAAGTTAATTTTTTTTCCCCCTCAGGAACAGTGACTCCCAATTCATGCTACAGATTGGATTCACCAAAGGGTTTTTATAAAAAGACTGTCTTGAACCTCTACACTAACAAACTCTGATCCAACTGCTTGGGATGACATTGGAACATAGCTCTCAGTTGTTACTAAATTGAAGACAGAGTTGAACAGAACTGCTTACTCTGCATACAAGTCACCAGAGATATTGTTAAAGTAAAGATCCTAGAATGAAGACCAAATCAATATTTCCAAATCACTCCTGAGAGATATGCATGCTGTTGCTATATAGTCCACATATAAATAGCAGAGATTGAGAGTATCTGTGTTTCCATTCTTAAGACTTTCCCCATTTAAGATTATAAAATTTTCCTTTCTCCTAATATGTTTTATAATTTTTACTGAAATTATAGATACATTTGCACTACAACTTCTTAATAATGTAAGGTTGTGATCTATTTAAAAAATCAATGTCCAATTGTTCCCACCCATTTTATTAGATAAATATAAATATTTAACTATCATTTCAGAGTAAATAATTTGTTTTTATTGTCTTTTTAAAAAGTCCACAATTTTATGCATTAAGGTAGAATCTTTGGTTACTTAAATAATATAAATAGTGTGTGTATGTGAGTGTGTGTGTGTGTGTGTGTGTGTGTGTGCATATTGCTGAGGATTTGAACACAGAGGAATTCTGCCTCTGAACTATACCCTTAGATCTATTTCATTTTTTTATTTGGAAACATGAACTTACAACATTTCTGAGGCTGCCTGCAAACCTGTGATCCTTCTGTCTCAGCCTCCCAAGTACAAGATTACAGGCATGCACCACAATACCTGGCCTATAATTAGCATTTAAATTCTAAACTTTATTTTGTTTTAAATAAGAAACGTATATTATGCAATGAACAAAAATTTTAAGATCATGAAATTTTCCTTTCTGCTCATCTAAATTACAAATGTTTTTTTTATTATTACAATGTAGATATAGTTTAAATACCTAATTAAAAAATAACATGAGAATGTGATTAATATGTCTGTGTTTTCATTTATATCAGTGCTCCACAGACTATAGCAACATTCTCACTCTGTAACAGAAATTCGGTACTGAGAACCCTACTGTATGGGAGAAAATAGCATCAACAGAAAGCAGCTTCTGCTTACAAGCTCTTTCTTTCAACCTTTTATGTATAGTGTCATGTATCAAAAAGCTACAGAAACAAGAATTTTCAAATAACATTACTGTACTATGATAATGATGGTATTGAAATTCACAAGGTAAACAATGGAGCTACTTTGTAGTTAGAGAATTTAAGAATATAGGAAAAGTTGTGTGTATTAACTCATGCCTATAATCTCAGTACTTGGGAGGCTGAGACAGGAAGATCATAAGTTTGAGGCCAGTCTCAGCAACTTAACAAGACTCCATTTCCAAATAAAGATAACAGAATACGGCTGGAGATATACCTCAGAATTCAAGTGAGTAAGAGTTTAAATAACTAAGCTGATAAACTTGAAATAGAAAAGAACTGAAATAAGGAAGTCTTATAACCTCCATTAAATCATCACACTGTGTAAATAATTTTTCTAAAGAGATAAATTATTGAATAAATGAGTTGTGCACAAGAATGAATTCTACTAATTTATCCAAGCTATTTTCTATTATAATATTCTAGTAGAAATAAGTTTCCATTGAATAATCTAGCCCTCAGGAGCTCATATAAAAGATAGACAAATATCTTTTGTTTTAGTGGAGTCACAGCTCATTTAATGAAATTGGTCACCAACTCCCAGTTTCATCTTTCATGCATTTTTAACAAAATGTAATTTCTTGAGCTACAGATTCAAAGAATCTCTTTTTGCATCTGAAATTATGTTCTTCTGAGTTTTTGAAGCTAAATAATAAAGTTCCATAGCCCAAGAATTTTGTTATCAAAATAACAATGGTCTTGGAATTGACAAAGCATTTTTTTTCTGCTAAGTTAGAAACACTAGTCTTTAAATAGTTAAGAAAAATAAAGGTGAATAGTAAAGATATCATATTACATAATCTTATTTCAAAAGAATGATATTTTTGCTACTAAAAATTATGAAAACCAAATTTTATTTGTTTGCTGAAAGACATAATAAATTCACATAATCAAGCTGTGTCCATCTACTTTGTTTATTATGTCATAGAAATACCCCCTTCCTTAAAAGTTATGTATCAGGATTAATCATAAAAGTTAATTTTTAAAAAAATCTATAATTTTTTTCCTAGAAGATTGACATTCACAAGGATAGAAAGAAAAAAATCATTGTAGCTTTGGGATGCTCTTAATTCACTAAGTACCTTTCCTCCTTAAAGTTTCATTACCTTTGGTTAGATTAAACAACACTGTCAAAGCATATGGCTAAAGTGTATTTTGCATACCTACAAATTGTCTTCAGAGTAGTCTTGGAAGAGTGGACTGCCATCAGTGATATTCAATATGCATTCTGTAGTCCTTTTACATTGTTATCAATCATTGTGTGTGTGTATATATCAGATCAAATCAGAAAATTGCCAAAATTTGTTTCTTTGCACTATAAGAATTGAAGTATCACATGGTTCAAACTACTACTTTCTGATTCTAATTCTCAACTCTATTCTGAGTGGCCCCTGGATAATTTTAATACTGTAAATTATTGAAGCTCATTGCTATATTTCTTATCCAAGTACTTTATATATTTATCATTTTATTTAATCATTGCTATATTTCTTATCAAAGTTCTACATATGTTTATAATTTTATTCAATTACTTTGGTGAGTCATTATAGCAAAGATGAAGATTGGTTTACCTTTGTCCTTTCTAAGTGGACATCAGTTTTTTAAAAGAACCCCACAGAGCTAGAAAGTTTCGCAGATAAAAATAATAAAATTTGGTGGTAGGGGAGAGCAGCATAGGGAATCTCAAATTAAAATGCCTTCTTGGATTTTTATAAACATGTAGTTGAAACATATAGCCTAAGAACTCATCTTAACAAACTGTCATGTGGTAACCAGCACACAAGAAGAACAAGGCACATTAATAGCTCCCAAGAAGTCCTGCTTCCTTCTCCCCAAAAGAAAACTACTTTCACTTCTAACCTCATATACCAAATACCCTAATTTTAAGTTTTGAATTGTTGGAATCACCCTGAGTATGTTCTTTTATTACAACTTTGCTCAACATTGTGTTTGTAAGAGTCATCTGTGTTTCTGGGTGCACATGTCACACCTCCGTTCTTAGTGCCCCCACACAAATCGATTTTGAGAACATGCCACATTTTCTCCCTTCTGCTAATGATAGAAGCTTGGGTGGTTTCCAAATTCTTGGCTGTTACAAACAATGCTAGTAAGATCACCATGTAATTTTTTTTTTGGTGCACAAGCACATGCATTTCTGGAATTGCTAAATTATAGGATATACACATATCAATTTAGCAGGTAACATTGCCAAAAAATTATTCAAAATGGTGACAGCAATTGACATTCACACCTGCAAAGTTTGATAATTCTATGTGCTATAGAACCTTACTGGCACTTGTTATTGCCAGTCTTATTCAGTTTAGTTATCTTCGCAGATGCATAATAGTATATCATTTTCATTGTTTTTTTTATCAGTTGCAGCAAATTATCTTATGATACTTTTTAAAGATGTGTGGACTTACTGCTTCTAATCAATGAGATATTCTAATACTTTAACTGTAGAAGTATGAAAAAGGACAATATAAAATCTTGTAACTGTACATGTAGAATGTTGCTGTTTGATCAATATAGTATAGTATCACGAATTACTCTAAGAACTTTGTGGATATTGACTCAATTCATACAGTACCTCTATAAGTGAGTATTTTTACTCAATTCTATAAGTGAGGAAACTGAGGTTGAGAAAGGTGACATAACTTACTGATGATTACAGAGTAAATAAGTGACAGCAGGATCCCCATGCTGTAAGATCTCTTTAGTTTTTACTACAATGTCAGAAAGTATAGTAGAGTACTAAGCTGGGTGTGGTGATGCACACCTATAATCCCAGTACTTTGGAGGCTGAGTCAAGAGGATCACAAGTTTGGGGTCAGCATCAGGAAATTAGTGAAGCCCTTAGCAACTTAGTGAGACCCTGTTTCAAAACAAACAAATAAAATAGGACTAGGGTATTTCTAAGAGTTAGAATGCCCCTGAATTCAATCCCCAGTATCACATATACAAAAAAGTATAATATAATATTAAATAATTCTAACTATGATATATTTCTAGAATAAGACAAAGCAGGTTTGAAATAGTTTTAGGAGATGAATATTGAAGATTTACACTATATTTAACATTCTCTAAATGTAAAAATAATTTTTCTATGTTGCTGAAACAAAGAATAATCCAAGTTGACTTTAGTGAAAGACTGTGAGATAAACAAATATGTTTGAAAAGAATTTTTAACTCTAAGACTCAGTAATTCGTTCCACATCAGTGTAATGAGAATATTAAACCTTTGAAATGAGTTAAAATATGGAAAATGTTAATGATCTTGAGTTGCACATATTTTGTGCTACGAACAACGTTTCTGTTGCTAAATGCTAACTTTATTATGCATAATGTACGATGTGGGTGAGTTAATACTGCTAGGGAATTCTTAGTGACTAAATTGCCTTACTTTTGTGTATTTAAATTTGCAAACTCAACATTATGTTAGTATACCTTCTGGCATTTAATTAGATTCCATCCTATGATTCCAAACTTAAATGTGCTTTAATGTGGAAGATTTTATTTTCATCTTCTATTCTATCCTTTGTTACTAGTAGTTATAATACTAATATACTATAATAGTACACTTTACTTTTCCTAGTAGACTTGGTACAAAATATTCTTAGAACATCTTTAAACACTTTTATGAATGCACTTTTATTCTCCTGGGTAGAAAAATTCCATTTTTATGTGTTATAGAACACACACTCATGATAGCCACCCTCCAGAAGGAAGATCTAAATGCCATGACTTATGCATACTAAAGAAATAAGGTCTTAATATGAGAAGTGTCTCTCCCATATAACAGTCATATGCCTAGACTGCTATATGTCAAAGTAGAGTTGCCTGATTTAACAAATAAATACACACAACCCACAGTTAAATGTGAATTTCAGATACATATTTTAAGTGTAAATATTTTCCAAATATTGCATGGACCATACTTACATAATTTTTGGCTTTTGATTTTATTAAATTCAATTATATCTGGCCATTCAGTATTTTATATGGTAACTGTATTCTCCAAAAAAGATCCTGAGAAGAGTATTAAAGCATGAAGTCAACTACTGCTACAGTTCTCCTAATGTGTTTTCTGTATTATATGCACAGCAATAAATAAACACCACAATGTAGGGCCATCAGTGACCACCAGAACCATGCCTGAAAAAGAAAAAGAAAGAAAGAGACCTCTTCATTAATAGAGATATGGATGGTTTAATGAGAGAAACTGAGCAAGCTAAAAGACACTAAGCCCCTGGACTTGGGAACACACTCAACTACCTAGCTCTATGGAACACTCCACCATGCTTTCAAAATACTAAGCCACTGGATAAGACTATTGAAAAGCTGTGTGCATGCATGTTTCTATCACTCTGAACCTCCTTGTAATGTATAATTACAGTGCACAAAAAAGAAGGTAGAATTTCAAGTGTCTTTTTCTATTAGATATTTACTTTAGTCAATAAATATTTATTGGACACACATTTCCCAAACTGATCTCCATAGAATATGAATGTCCAATAACATATTAATAGATGCTCCTTGAAAAAGCATTTGAAAGTCAAAATGCATGCAGCCCTTTGGCCACGTTTCCCCTGCTCTGGCCTTATCAATGGAAATCTACCTCTGTGGTGATGTGTAAAAATTGCCTGAGTTCAAGTTCTGGCTAAAGAAGTGTTGATCATCAGGCAAGTGGTTTAACCAGTTTGTGCCTGGGGTTCTTTGTCAAGTGAAAGTAATCATGATAGTTTTCTCATACATGAAAAAAAAATTAAATCTTTTAGAAGAAATCAAAGAATACCTTGGGGTTGGCAAATATATCTTGGACATGACACAAATACTAACTAGGAGAGAAAAAAATGATAAGTTGGACTTCGTCAAACTTTAAAAAACTTCTTCATCAGGCAGTACCATTTAAAAAATGAATATGCAAAGCGTAGGCTGTAAGGAAATAGTTGCAATCCTTACATAGGACTAAAGAATTTTATCCTGAATACATAAAGAATCCCTTCACGTCAATAATAAAAAGGCAAAAGACTTGAATGGAATAAAAATAATGCATAAAAGACTTCAAGAGAAACTTCACAAGGAAGATAAGCAAATGTCCAATAAATATGAGAAATTTTTCAATACCATTAATCATTATGAAATAGTGAATTAAAGCCATAATGTGATACTAGTACATAAATTCTGGAGTGACCTGAATTTAAAAAGACCTACAATATTAATTTTTGACAATGATATGAAGCATCTGGCCATCTCACAGTTTGTAGGTTGGAGTAGAAAATAGTGTAACCCCACTGAAAAAAAGGAATCTAGATGTTAATCATCTCTCTATTTATGACCCAGAAAAAATCCACTTCTAGAAATTTATGATGAGAAATAAAAACGTGGTTCCATGGAAAAATAAACTGAAAAAAATGTACAGGAATGTTTACAGCAGTTTTAATAATAAAAATCCCCAAACTTGAAACAACCTAATGTTCATCAACATAAAAATTGATTTAAAAAAGGCCATATAATGTAATACTACTAAACAACATGAAATAATAGACTACTGATAGAGCCAGCAATATGGATAACTTTTAAAGACATTATGATAGGTAAAAACTTATTTATATGAAGTTCCAGAGTAGGCAAGAATTAAAGTATGATAAAAGAAAAACAGGATTTTTTTTTTTTTTTATCATTTTGTGGGGCAAATGTGAGTAATAGCTAGAGAGCAGCATGTGTTCTCACATGATCTTTTTCTCTGTGCCTACACATCCCTGTTGTCTCTTCCTCTAAGACACCTACTGGAGTAGGGCCACACATTTGTGACTTTGTTTAACCTTAATTATCTTTTAAAGGTCTCATTTCCAGATGCATTGACTTTGGGGTTAGAGCTTTAATGCATGCATTCTGTGGGGGCGCAATTCAGCCCATAACACCCACTTATAATTCACACCACTTTCAAAATATTGTTAAGTACTATTTGTTTTGGTCATTTAGTAATTATATAATAAACCCATTCCAACAATCACAGTCTCAGCCCTTTAGCCAGTTTGAACCACCTCTTATAAAGCCAACTGTCCGTCAGGCTCAGTCAGAAATTGTTTCCATAATAGAAATGTTATTAGTCTTGCCTCCACCAGTACATTAATGCATTGATTCTCAAAACTTGCGGCATTTTAGAATCACCTAGGAAGCTTTTTAAAATTCCAGTGTCCAGGCTGTACCTTCTTCCAATTAAATCAAAATCTCTTGAGGTGAGACCCAGGCATCAGTATTTTTTATAGCTTCCTGAGAGATTGAATATACATCAAACTTCAAGAGCTAGTGTGCTAACGTATTTTTTTAATTAGCAAACTCTGTTAAATAGTCTCAAGTGCCCAGTTACCAGCATGAATAGTAAAGAGAAGTATAGGTGTTAAATGATCCAAATTGGTAAGATTCCCTAGCATCGATGGCTAGCAAACAATGATTTAGACCTTAATGCTGTCACTTGATAGCTATGTAATTTTTGCCAGGTCTCCATTTATGAATCACAGTTTCCTTGTCTGTAGAGATGGGATAACAATGATCATTTCTAAGAATATTTGTAGGAATTCAAGAAGAAAACAAACATGAAGCCAAAATGTTCTGCCTTTTTTCTGGCCTGAGACTAAAGAACAAGGTCTGTTACCATTAAATACTGTGTTCACTTGAGCCTTGAGGATCTCTGTCTCTCTCTGTCTCTCTGTCTCTCTCTCTGTGTCTCTGTCTCTCTCTCTGTCTCTCTCTCTGTCTCTCTCTCTCTCTCTCTCTCTCTCTCTCTCTCTCTCACACACACACACACACACACACACACACACACACACCCTCCCTCTCACCCTCTCATGCATGTCACATAAGAGTTCCCTCCTGCATTTCCTTTCCCACCACCTCTTCCTGACTTCCAGTCCTTCCAGCAGCAGCCCCTACTTCCAATTAATGATACCATCATTCATTTGGAAACTGCTTTCTTCTGCTGGTGATCAGTGCTATCACCTTCAATTTGGCCTCCAGCTCAATGTTAGACAAGCTTTCCTTCTTAATCCATGATAGTGCAGCAAAGAACGATGATAGCATTTACACAGAATTTACTGACAGTTCCAAAATGACAGACTAACTTACAATTGCTATTACATGTTATTCAGCTCCGCTCACAGACCCTGTCCTGGTCACCACTCTCTCTAGCTCTCCATTAGCCTCCATGCACAAGGACCAGTTTACCCTATCTCATTAGGGCAGATTATTCAATGATGTTGTCCCCAAAAACATCAGAACACATTTGTCAAAGATCCTGAATAGCACATCAGGAGCTGCACTATGTTCTGTCTGATTCCTTATCCCAGACTCTCTCCTCTGACATAAGATTATCAGCCTACAAGTCATTCCTGCTGCTCTGGCAAACAATACTCCGTGATTTGTAATCACCCATCATTCACTGCCTCCCTCTCAGTGTGATCTTCATTTCTCTTCAACTTCAGCCACAAACATATTTTGATATACTTCAAAATCAGAGTAAATCGCAGATATTGATACCGCCACCACTATCTATGTAGAAAAGGAATGGCAAGGGAAGGAAGTTGAATAGAAGTGCATGTGGCTAATCCTATCCTTGTTTCTCTAACTGCTGATGAGATGAGAGTTGAAATTTATAACTTCATTTGGCTGCTACCTGTTTTTTTATGGCTACCATTGCCCACAGTGGGCATTCCAGCTGATTGGGGTTCATATCTTTGTGGAGAAGACCCAAACCTTTATTTCAAAAGAGATAGAACTCAGCCAGGCGTGGTGGCGCACGCTTGTAATCCCAGCATTCGGGAGGCTGAGACCGGAGGATCCGGGTTCGCGGCCAGCCTCAGCTATCTAGTGAGGCCATCTGCAACTTGGTGAGACTCGGTTTCAAAATAAAGAATAAAAAAATAGGGCTGGGGGTATAGCTCGGAGGTAGAATGCCCCTGAGTTCAATCCCCAGTACC
>PVLC010009563.1:0-53584 GCA_004027655.1 Graphiurus murinus | reverse complement strand
TTCCAGCTCTCTCTGCATTCTTTCTGGAAGTTTTGTATCGCTTCTATTATTAAAGATCTGAATTGTCCTTCTGGTAAGCTCTGCCAATCAGTGTTGTTGAGTTCTGTTATTGTGGGGTCGTGTTGACTCATTGTTTCTTTTGTGTTTCTCCTTCTCATGGTTTCCCTGTTCTTAAATTTATAACTTTGCTGCTCTTGCATGCTTTCCCTGAATTTGTAGGTTTCTTATTTTTATTTTCTCTCTGTGAATGGTATCTTGTCCTGAGTTGCAATTACTCTGGTATTTCTTCTGCCTGCTCTATTGGTGTCTTTGCTGGGTTTCAGCAAACCTGAAACCTGGGTTTCAGTCAACACCTGACTTCTAGGATCTAGCAAAAGCTAAAAAGCAACCAATCCTCCGAACAAACATACGTAAATTGAAGCAATGCAAAGTGAAAACAGAGTAAAAATGGAACAAAACAAAGCAAAAAAAACCCAGAAAACAAGAAACGTCAGCAAGAAGCAAAGTAAAAATCCCTGCAAGTTTGTAAGAACAGACCTGGTTTGGCCTCTGCAGATCTTTTGGGCAGATTTCTGCTGCTGTGGGCGGCCAACAAGATGGCGGCTGCTTCTGCTGCGCACGCGCCGGCTCTCCCGTTCTCCCCGGTCTGCTCCTTAGATTCCGGCCAGCTGCCCGTTTCTTTACTCACTTTTGAGCTGATTTGCTTCTCCTTCCTTCCGTCGAGAAGCTGTTCCTGCGGCAGTTTTGATTCCAGCTCTGGAGTGCACTTATCTCTGCTCCGGCTCTGTGGGGAGAGGTGAGCTGGGATGGTCCTGCGCGGGCGTTCTGGTCTCTGTCAAAGGTGCCTCGAAATGCCGCCTGGCTGGGATGAGGAGTTCAGGAGTCGCTCACTGTGCCTCTGGTCAGTGGGGTGCAGAGGGTTGTTGTCTATTTCTTTCTTAGTAGACCCCACGCCAGGGGCCGGCTCAATGGCGCCTTCTGCTTGGTGGCGTGGCGCTGGGGCCGCGGAGACGGGCTTCTTTGCTCTCCCTGGTCGGCCTTCAGGGTTCTGCTCAGCTGTATTCCAGTTTTCCCAGCGTTTTTCACCCTTTTGTTGCTTTTTTCTTCTTTCAAAAAGCTGGTTCCACGACTGATTTGAATCAAGCTCACAGCGCCTCTTGAGACATGTCTCACTCCATCGCCATGGCACTAGTTCTTAAATCTATTTAATAGTTTTGCTTTCTTTGTTTCCCTGTTAATTTACTTTTATTTCGTAAATTAGAAATATTTCTATAGTTCTTATTTTATTGCATGTCATAAGATATCTAGGATTTAAAAGTTAGTTGTTATTATTGCATCAAATGACTTAATTATATAAAAAGGTTTGATTTACTTTCTTTAAACACTGTTTCTGCATTTGATACTTGGTATGTTTTCATGTAAAATACTTTAAGACAATGTGTTTTTTTAATTTGGTTTTGTTCTTTCCTTTTTCCTAGGTTAAGTATGTTTTCTATTTTATTTGTTTAATTTCTAGATATTGCATTTTTCTACTTGATAGTAAAGGTTCTAATTTTTTATTTATTCATTTTTACACTTTTATTGTTGCATTATAATGTAGTTCAGAGTGATAGTGACATATGTACTTGATGAATTTTCCTGTAAATTTCATGGAACAGTAATTTCAGAATTTTGAGGCAAAAAGAAGAAACAAAATATGAGTAGAATTCATTTAATTAAAAGCAAAATTTATTAGAAATAATACAAAGAAAATCAAACAAAAGCCATAAACCTTACAGGTGGATGGCAAACTTACTCAAAAGTGGAGGAAATGCAAATATAAAATATATGAAATATTAAGAGAAAAATAACCACAGGCACAAAAGGAATTGTATGAGTTAAAATGTGTTCAATTCTATTTACCTAAAATTAAAAAAAAAAAACTATATTCATGGGTGCTATTTTATGAAAATATTATTCACCTAAAATAACTCCAGAATACAGTCAAATTGAATCTTGTTATTGTGAAAGAAAAGCAGAGCATTGCCAAACCATTATCCTCACTGGAACCAGCCCAGACAATTTTATAAAGGAATTTGGCCAGACTGTCATGAAATATAAATAAGTGTAATATAATTTATGAGAAGAGAAAAACTCTTAAATTTTGTTTTGGAAATTTAATTGTTTAGACCAGTGTTCTTAGAATGCTTGCATGGTATACTGTATAATAATTAATTTTTGTTTGGAAACGAGGTCTTGCTGGGTTGCCGAGGGTCTCACTACATTGCTAAGGCTGTTCTCAAACCTGCATGCTTTGTGTCTCAGCCTCACAAGTACTGGGATTACAAGTGTGTACCATACCACCCAGTTTATATCCAGCTTATGAATTTCAAATTTGATTGTCACTTTAATAATATACCACCTTTCAGCCAGGTATAATCCGAGTATGGAGAGTGAGACTGGCCTTGAACCTGTGATCCTACTGCCTCTGTCTCCTGAGTAACTGGGATTACTATCCAACTATTTATTTTTCTATAATTAGGTATATATATTTATGTGTATATATATACATATATATATGTATGTATATATATATATATATATATATATATATTAAGAAAACAGTGATGTTTTCAAAGCTGTATGGTTTGTTTTAATTTGGGTGGGTGCTAGAGCTTGAACCGAGGACTTTATTCACATGCTTAGTTATAACAATGAGCTACATCTCATGAAAGGACTTTATAATATGTTTATGTTTCTCATAAATAATAAAATGTGAAGCAAAGACAATTAGCATTCACAATCATAATTATTTACAGTAATAATCACGTTTCTATTTTGTATATTGATATAAATATCTATTGGTTGGTAAAAAATACATATTTTCATAAATATAAATGTCTTTCTTTGAGACCTGGAAAACTATAAGAAAAATTAAATGGGATAAATAAGATGAAGTTCATAAATCATGCTGCATTTTTAAAGAAACATATCAGCCAGGCGTGGTGGCGCACACTTGTAATCCCAGCATTCGGGAGGCTGAGACCGGAGGATCCGGGTTCACGGCCAGCCTCAGCTACTTAGTGAGGCACTCCGCAACTTAATGAGACTCGGTTTCAAAATAAAGAATAAAAACTAGGGCTGGGGGTATAGCTCAGAGGTAGAATGCCCCTGAGTTCAATCCCCAGTACCGCAAAAAATAAAGAAAGAAAGAAACATATCAAAGACCAGGCGTGGTGGGACACGCTTGTAATTCCAGTACTTGGGAATCTGAGACAGAAGAATCGCAGGTTCGAGGACAGCTTCAGAAACTTAGTGAAACCCTGTTTCCAAATAAAAAATAAAATAGGGCTGAGGGTATAGCCTGGAGGTAGAAGGACCCTGCGTCCAATCCCCAGTAGAAGAAAAAAAAAAAAAAAAGAGAGAGAAAGAGAGAGAGAAAGAAAAAAATGGAATAGAGATTGAGAAATGATTGTTAGTTAAAATAATTTTAAGGAAGGAATTTCAATATTTGTGGTCATCTCAAAACATGTCAAATTTATCTCTAAATTTACTTCACATTCAAGACAAGTCTCAATTACTGGAATAATTTTTCTTTACAACTGTATTTCTAATCCTTTTTATGTCTGTCATAGCTCCTTTAAAATGACAAAGCTCTTACACATTTAATACCTTTAGATTTGAGTTTTCCGCCACATAGCTTTGCCTAATACTCATTGAAGTCTACGCCATGCTTTAGATAATAGCATCACCATGATAAGGAATATAAACTCCCTGTCTTGTCAGAAATATTGGTAAGAATTTCTCAATTGCATGAGTCAACTGAGATCACTAAATGACCTCAGCATTTGCTTTCCTATTAAGGAAGTGGAGAAACAGATGATTATCCCAGGTTGTGTCTACTTTGTAACTGGCCATTCCTATAATGAGGACACTGCTGGAAAGAAAGAGAAAAAAAAAAAAAGGAAGGAAGGAAAAGAAGGAAGAGGATGATATTTCTGGTCTCATTCTAAAAAGATACATTCCCTTTTCAATCTAAACTTATGTTTTTAGTTGGTTACATCAACACTTAGCAAAAAATATTCATTTCCCAGAAACTTAAATGTTCTTTGTAGGAGACGATAATCAACAAGTGCAGAGGACCGAAGGTGCTGGAGGAAGAAAAGGTAGGTATCTGTTATTAAATGCTCTGCATAACACATTGCAAGCTGGCTAACAAGCTCTGTGTTCGTCCGATGAGAAGAATATTTCAAGACAACAATGTTGATAAATGCGGTGCCACCCAAAAGTTAGGGAGCAGATGGGGTTTTCAATTCCAATTTGGAATTAGAAATTATAATCTCTTATTCACGGAATCTTATACATCCTTTTAAGTTGATAAGAGTTCCAGTGGAAGCAAATTAGTCAAACTGACAGACACGGAGGAGAATACAATGAAAACAATGAATGGTTCTGATTGCAATCTGGTGACCAGGAGAACGTACATTGTAAGCCTCTGGTGGAACTGAGGAAAGCATTTGGTGTTTTTATGTATGCGTGTCTGCTTTTAAGTAGTCAGCAAGCAGCTGCTTCATTGTACAGAAAGAAGATGGACCCCAAGTTTGACAAGAAAGTCAGCAAAATTAAATTCCAGAGTTAATTTGACTGAGTGCACACAAATCAACCATTCTGTATTCTAGAAGGAGCAGAAAAAGGAAGGAAAAAAAAATACAGAATATACTGGACTTCGAGGATGTGCCCAGCTTCTCTTCTCAGGCTTTCAAATCTTCTTTTTATTTTTATTTTTTTGCTTTTAATCCTTTTTATTTCAGTTGATTTAAAAAGGACAGTTTTTAAAAAGTAAGAAATGTATACACTGCTAGCTGATATTGAAGCAATTCTGAGATTTTCAGTGTTATCACATATAGGAAAAATATTGTCAGCAACTCAAGATGAACTTTGCCAAGTTTAAAATCTCTTCTCAATAGCTGTATTTTATATTAAATAAGGAAGCAGATCTCTCTGCTTGTCCCCAGCCTGGGTCATTGAAACTCTGACCTTCCCTTCCTTTTTATCTTGGAGCTGGCCATAAAGGCATTATGATAAGGCCTTACACTTCAGACCTTCTGTCACAGACCCTAGAAAAACTGTTGCACAGAGAGGTCAATAAGAATCTGCACTGATAGGTTTTCCTCATCCAATCTCTTAGCATCAGGTGTAAAATGATGTCTCCAAAAACCCATAAAGGAAAGGGTTAGAGTTCAGAGCTTCCAGGTAGCTGAACAGGCACTGTTCTCTGGAGAGTGAGTTTCCTGGAGAGGACATTAAAGTTCTGGGTCCCTTTCCCATGCCTCCTTCTATGCGTCTCTACATCTGTGTCCTTTGTAATATTCTTTATAATGAAACCAGCAAATAAAAGTTTTCTCTGAGTTCTGTGAGCTGCTTGAACAACTTAATCAAGCCCAACAATGGGCTGCAGTAACTCCAGCTTAGTGCTAATGAGGGGCGCAGATGAAAACACTCTGGGCTCGTGACTGGCCTTCAAATGAGGGTGGCCATCGTGAGGACCAGGCCTCCCACCTGTGGGATGTGACGCTGTTGCTAGAGAGGTAGTGCCAGAATTGAACTGAATTAGAGCACATGAGCTGGTATCTGCTGTAGAATTAATTGCTTACTTGCTGGTAGGAGAAATCTCAATATATTTGGGGATCACAGAAGCGATCTATACTGGGAGAGCAGAGTGGGAGAAACTAAGGTTTTTTTTTCTTTTCTACCCAGAATAAGTTATGAACTTAATTTCAGAATGTATCTTTTTTTTCTTTTACAATGCTAAAGGCTTTAATTAAACCATTTTTAAACACTTCACAACTACAAGTAATGCAATTATCTTGTGCTTTGTTTTGACTAAGGAACACACAGAAAAAGTATCACCAATTTAGATCTTTGCAGAAGATTGGTTTGCATTTGACTAATATTTAAAAATAAACATTTGTGTTTTTCCTCTGTCCTTGAAATAGCAAAGAATGCCACCTAGTTTTCCAGCTCATTGCACTGGAAGCCAGAAGGATTTACAAGGTCAGGGTGACAGGCATGCCACATACTTGCATCAAGTTTGAAATATCAGTGGCATATCACACACACGGCCGCATCTTCATTTTGTAATGTGCACCTCAGTTCTTCCTGTCAAGCATCGGAGGTATGGGGAATATGACTCTCAGGCATGGTCAAAGAGTCTTCCTTTCCCAGCTCCTCTGCTCAGTCACCTTGAATCCAGGGTGTTCTTTTTTTTTTTTTCCCAGATAGATAGATACACGTGGATTGGGAAAAATGAGAACTAAACAAAGACTCCATTTGTATTCTTATAGGCCCTTAGAATTCATTCATAATCCATCTCAAGTTATATTTTTCAAAAATTTAAACTGAATTAGCTACTTCTAAGTACAGCAAAGAAAAATTCTATCACACATAGATTTTTTGATTTGAGAATCTTATAATCTTTGTACGTTTATTCACTAATATAAACTGCTTCATTTTTGTCAGTTTGTTAAAAACATGCAATTTGGCGTAATTCCTAGGTGCAAGTTAGAAGTGAGATTCTACTTTTCAAATTACATTTCAGTTTGAATTAAACCCTTCATATTTATGGGGCTAGTCTGAGCATCTTGGCCAGATTCCAGTTTTCTTTGTAGTGTTTTAAATCATCTGTGTGGAATAGGCTATGCAGATGGGATGACTAGAAGAGGTGGGGAGTGCTTTAGTAAGTAGAGTTTAGTAAGTATATTAATATGTTAAGAATGATTGAAAATTATTAGGTCAACAATTATTATTTTATCTCAAGTGAAAGTCAACCACATGAGACTTTATATCAAATATGTGTGCTGAGCAGAGACAAATCAAGAAAAAATTTGCCAATCAAGAACCATACTAGACAGCATTCTGTTGCTCTTCCCCTACCAGACACACACAATATGATTGCCCATGACGCCCTTCAATATCAAGATCAATGTTCCTCTACTTGGTTATTTTTCAAAGCTTGCAAATAGTTACTACTCTTTCATAACATTTTCATAAGTCCTTGATATTAGCTAGCTTCAAAAGTAAAAGAAAGTAAATAAAGTTAATCTCCGTGAGATCTTAGTATTTTCATACTTTAGAGATGATAATGACTTAAATTATTAAATTGAAGTCTATTGTAGAATGAGTCACATTTTTCTTATTATTGCTTTTATATTTTAAAATAAACATACGTTCATAAAATCAAAACGATTTCAAAGTTTGTTAAGAATCAAACAACAGCACCAGATGTATGCTTACAATGCACGAATTATTACAATAAAAAACAAAAACAAAAACAAAAATCAGCACAATTTTAATTCACCTAATTCTGCATTTCTCACCAGAATGTCCCATTGTTAGCAGTTTGGAGTGAATCTTACTAATCATTTAGCTACATATTTTGAGTCATACATAATTGTGTTTGGTTTCAATTTAATAAGGGATTTAGTAGGATTTGTATAATAAATCCTGTTATACTTATTTGATACAATTGTTTTCAAGTCAGAGAACAATAACTGTATGATTAAGTTAAATAATGAAAGAGATGTTTCTGGGACAGTTTCTGGCAAAGAGTTAGCAATCAGTATTGTCATTCCTTACTTTATCATTATAATTATTATTCTTACTGTTACCATAGTTGTTTTAAGTATGCATATTTCAGGCTTATAATATAACAATATATACTCTTGCATTTCTATCTTCTACAAAGTGTCCAATTGATGTCCTGGAAATTATCAACCTTATTTAAATGAATAAAATATAATAGTTAACCTAGTTATTTTTGCATGCTTAATGGCATTTTTATTACATTTTATCCCATGTCTAACTTGCTCATATATATTGAGCATATTTTCATTCTGTATTTTAAATTATTTTCCTATCATTGGCTTACTGGACTTTTTATGTATTATAGTCATTAGCATTTTGCCATGACAAATTCACACATGTTAACTCTTGATTCCTCAAAACTCAGTCTAAGTGTCTCTCTATCTTTTATTCAAGATGTTTTATCCACTTGTGTTTTGTTTACTGGTAACCTTCTAAATGTCTCCCTTTTGAATTTTGTTACTGTTGATAATTCTTTCTCATTTATCATTGGTTTTCATGGCTTCTGTTGTATTGGAAGTGTTTTATTTACCTTTCCCTTTTTTAATAAATGACCTAGGAATCAAGAATCATGCTACTGTTCTTCCATTAGTTATTAATTAATGTTTACAAATATTTTTATTTGCACATACTTTTTGGAAACATCAGTATATCCCTCTTTTGGATAATATTTTTGTTAATTTCTCTCCTTTCCACCTCTTTATTAAAATATAAGCCGTTAGTTGTTTTTATTACTGGTTCTATCGTACACATTTTCTTCAGGCACCCTAGGCAAGTATTATGTCACTGAGATACCTAGGGATTATTTTTCTTAAACAATAAAATAAAATACACTGTCATTTTTCCAACACAATTTATTTGATATGATTCTTGGTTTCCTCTTCATCATTGTTCATTTTTTTAAGCATATGGACTATTCTTTATTGATTCTATTCTATTGGAAGGGTCTTCCAGCTAATTTTCCTTAAAATAATACGAGTATGTGAGTTTTGTTATTTTTCAGTTCAGTTGATCAGGAAGATTGCTTTCCTCCCCATTCACAGAGTTGTGTTTTCACAATTCCTGAAAGTTGGTTGTGGCCACGTGATTTTCTTATGCAGATGGAATTGGATTGAAAATCACATATGCATCATTGGTATGGAACATTTTTAGAAGCCCATTAGTAATGTGCCACACTCTATTTCCCTCTACCAGGCAACATTTCCACTGCTGTACCCTTTTCCTTCCTGTCTTAGATCAAAAGAATCTGTGGAAAATGGATGAAACTGAAGAATATTATGCTAAGTGACATTAACCTTGTCACAGAAAGTGAAGGGTCATAATTTCCACTCATATATGGAAGCTAGAAAGAAACTGGGAAACAAAGAGAACTTTAGCTAAAAGAGGGGACATGCTAGTACAATAGTGGAAAGAGATACGGGAAGGGAAGTGGGGAGGAGAAAGGAGAGATCTGATGATGAAAACAGTTCAAATAATGCTATATTTACATATAAAGTTATCTATATCAATATAAATGTTATCTATGGAAAGTGGGAGGGAGATGAGAGACATCTCAAGGAAATCACAATGAATGCTATGTGCATATATTTCGATCACTCCGAACTTCCGATGATGTATAATTACAATGCAACTATTAAAAAAAACTAATTCTGTGGAACACAGCTGCCAGATGACTTCTCAACAAAGGTGTCTTAAGCAAGAAATGGATATTTTGTTATGAGCTACTACGTTGGGGTATGTTGGTTTTATAGCATAACCTAGATAAGGAAACAATACTTGTCAATTACAAGAGGATTTTACCAAGGCAAACAGATAAATGCTCAGCATTTTCTGGGTGGTTGGTTGACAGGGACTGAGGAAATTATTAGAGCCTAAGAAGAGGAGCCATTTACTGTGTGGGGAAACATTTGATGAAACTATAGCCTGCCCTAAGTTGGGAAGCCCATCATGAACCGTTAAAAAAAACTGGTTGTAAGGAAAATAGAAAATCAGAATTCTGGAATTCTTCTAATTGCTTTTGGCTATATTTGGTAAGGCATTATCACCAGGATATGATTTCAGAATATAATTAGGTGTTATGGTAAATGTCATGATAATTTGCAAAGAGCTTCTTGAAAGAATGAAGTACTTATTTTCCTGGTGGCCAGGTGTGATGCTTGGGGGTGGTTCTCAGCTCTCAGTCCCCATTAGGATTGCCTCAGTCAAAAACTCAACAAAACAAAAACGACCCTCAAATGTCCTACCCAAATTATTCCTTCCAGAGATGTCCCTCAACCACTGACTTAATGCCAGAATATCAAGATTTAAGTCTCCTTGCTGAGATTCATGACAATTTTCAAGGACACATTCCAATTCCAGAGCATTCTAGGATTTCTACTGAGACCATCACTGTGACTGCCTCACAGCTCAATTTCCCCCTGTCATCCACCCTGCTCCCTCTTCCTTCTTTCAATAAATGTTGAACCAAGCTATCCTAATGAATATTCTCCATTCAGAATTTGCTTCTGGGGAACTTGAGACTGCAAACCATTGCAAGCCAGAATAAATTTCTATGAGCCCTAATTGTGCAAAGTGATAGTTAAGGAAAAAAATATTTTGAGGATTTAAGATTGTGTTTTCATACTTTCTAGATTCTTCAGAGATATTTGGGCAGTTTTGCAAACATGCAAACATTAATAATAGTATGCCATGAAGCAATCCGCACTAAGAGAATGGTAGTACATTCATGATAGTTGAATCCAGATATAAACCAAGTAATACAACATTTAAGACAAAGATCTTTTGGAAGAGCAAGTAATGGCTTGCTCAATGAGTATAGCAGATAGACAGAAAAATAAAGTAATAAGAAGATAGACCTTTCCACTTTCTTCTGCGCCTGCAAAAAATAAAAAATAATAAAAAGAAAGACCTCATAGGTATAGGATATGGAAGGAAAGTGAACTAGACATAATAAAAGAGTGAACTCAACCTAAAAAATTGCACAGATCTGGAAAAATTTATTAAACTTTGCATCGAATGGGAAAACTAATCTTGGCATGGTGATGCACACCTGCAATCCCAGTTCTTGGGATGCTGAAACAGGAGGATCTCAGGACTGAGGACAGCAAGAATCTGGGAAGCATATTGAGTCTGTATTTTAAAACAAACAAAAAATAAATAAAAAGGGCTGGGGGTATAGCTCAGAGATAAAATGCCCATAGATTTAATTACCAGTACCACACCACACACACACACACACACACACACACACACACACACACACACACGAGAGAGAGAGAAAAAGAGAGAGAGAATCAAAATATACTAGAATTACTTATAAAATTATTTTAAAATGCTGTTGAAAGCAGTTTAATATTCAGCAAATAGGTCATTAGATCTCTCCCCCCACCTCTCTCTCGCACACACACACACACACACACACACACACACACACACAGACACTCAACATGCTGTACCAATGAAAAACACATGTTATCAAAATAAACTCTGTATATTCAGGAAGGGATACAAAAGATAATGCAGACAAGTCCATCGTGGATTGTCTATAGAGACTGAGTAATCCTGCTGCCCAAACATGGTGAGAGCGGCCTACCAAGGGTTGGATGTGCTCCTCAATCAGACCTAGATTCTGATCTCAGGGAGAAACTTTAAACATTTTGATGATTATTGGTTCAACTTCTTATATTCTTTTCTATTCCCATCCCTCCCTGGCCATATTTAAGTGAGACTTTGAAGACTATAATTCTTCTGAGGATGGAGTCACTTCTGTATCCAATTCTCTTCATTAAGCTATTTGGAGTCCATGCTTTGTTCTAAGTCTAAAACCATCACTGTCTTGTAAAGAGCTCTCTTAAACACTTACAAAGCCACTTGTCTATGGAACAGGCATGTCCACATTTCTAAATAGACTTCTTCGATATCAACTCATGTTTGTCCTTTATTTATTCCTTTCTTTCTTTCTTTCTTTCTTTCTTTCTTTCTTTCTTTCTTTCTTTCTTTCTTTCTTTCTTTCTTCTACACTTTGTATGTATCCTCAGTAAGTGTAAGAGTCACACTTCAGAGTATGTTTCCATTTATCTATTAGAGAAAATGATTTTCATTTACAGGTAATTGCTAGAGTTGAGTAACAGGTTACTCAACTGTTACTTATATTTTGCACAAATGTTATTATAGCATTTTAAAAAACAAAGAATTATGAAATTTGAGGTATTTGGAAGATAATGCTCAGATTACTGATTTGTCATATAAAAACTGAAAATGATATTCACTTCATTTCTATAATAGCAATGTTTCACACAAAGTACTGACTTCAACATCAAAGCAGAAATATAAGAAATTATAGAAAAATGTCTTTGTCACCTATTGATTGAGAACATTCTAATACTACCAAACAGTATAACCTAAAAGAAAATACACTTGAATATATCTAATAAAGAGATTTTTTTTTCTTTGTAGTACCAGGGATTGAACCTAGGGGCATTCTACCTCCAAACTACACCCCCAACCCAATTTTTTATTCTTTAGTTTTGAAATGGAGTCTCACTAAATTGCGGAGGATCTCATTAAGTAGCTAAGGCTGGTCGGGAACCTGTGATCCTCCTATCGCAGCCTCCCAAGTACTGGTATCGCAAGCATGCGCCACCAGCTAAGAAAGAGATTTCAACTGAATAAAGAACATGTTGAACAAAGTTAAAAACTTAAACAATTGTGTGATAGTATTTGCAATGTTTAAAACTGACAAGAATATAAATGTAATTCTTGTATATCAATAAGAGAAATGTAAAGAAGTTTGTTACAAATTAACAAGTGATATGAATTAGGCAATTTGTATATATAAATCATGATTTAAGATGGTACAAATTAGAAAAATATGAAATGTCACTTTTTATTAGGCTAGATAAAATTTTATATTTTAAGTGTACAGGAGAAAGTAAAAGAAATGGGAACAATGCTGTGTTCAAAGGAGTGTTTGCGTGTGTTTGCATGGAATAATCATGTCTTTTAAAACATTGGCTTCAAGTAAACCTTTGAGGATATGCAGGATTTAATAAAATATAACTGGTAATTTTAGACAATGAAAATAACATTGACACAGACATTGAAATGAAAATTAATATTTATTTGTGTGGGGAAGGGGGATAGACATATAATTGGGCTTGAGTATAACCCTGAGAAGGATAAGAATTAAAGATGCAAACAAAAAATAGTCAAGAGCATAACAGGTACTTTCTAATGTATCTATTCAAACAAGTAGAGATAAGTCTATAAAAAAAATGGTATGCAAGCTGGAAATGTATGTCTGGTTATGGTTCACGTGCCAAGCTTGGGGATAGATTTAGCAAGCCAAGATGTTACCTTGACATTGAATTCAGCCTATACAACCTCTGGAAAAATTTAGTTTGCAGCACAAAGAAAGTGTTCAAAGTGGTCAAGTATTTGAAGGACTGTCATGTTGGTCAATTATTATATTGCACTTTTCAGAAGACAACACAAGTAAAAGTTTTCCATCATGTCCATGTTTTGAAATTTATTTTCTTTTAGAGTTAAGATGCCTTTTTGCACACTGTCTTAGCCTTAGAATGTTCTACCTGCATTCAAGGTTAGTTGAACACCTCCATTTTTATATGAGAAAGCTAATTTTCAGAAGTCACCAGTCAATAGGAGACTGATCCTGACAAAAATCTTTAGCCAAATGTAAATGAACAGAAGTCAGGCCACAATGGCTTCCCAGGAACATGAGGGAGTTTGCTATCTCTGTTCTCCAAGGGCTCAGTGGCTTCTTCAGTTATTTAAGAGAGAATCACTATGAATTTAAAACCTTAAAGTGGAAATAGAAACTATCAGCGATTTCTCAAAATTGAGTCTATTGCAAAGGTGTGGCCTGGTCTGTGCCAGAGTAGAATAGCTGGTATTAGGCCGTTTAGTTCCACTGTTACTCATTTTGTCTCAGAAATATTTTTTTCAGAACCACAATCACTTGCAGGTGTTAAAATATCAAGGTGAACTCCCATTAACATGTCTAATTAGTACATGGTGATAAAAATAAAAGAAAATAATAAGTTAATAAAGAAGCACAATTACCTTATAAAGAACACAAAAAATATCAAACAAACACAATTGTCAAAAGCTAGAAAGCATTTAAAATGGTGAGGTTAGGTCAATATCCGAGTAAAAAACACTTTCTGAAATATGCATGCTGTTATTTGCTAAACATTAAAGGCAAGTTGACAGTATAAATCGTATTGTCTAAATTTCACATGGGTTGGACTTATGAAGATGAGAAATTTGAAAACATGAACGAGTATAAATGAGATATTTTAGCTCTAAGTGTTACTGCTCTAAAAAGATTTAACATGCAGGCTGGGGTTGTTGATTCCTTAGGAAATCAACTGGGGAAATACTGGATTTTTCTAAACAGCAAAGAAACTGGAAGGTTAGCTTACAGAAGGAAAATTGCAGAAAACAAACAAAAAATACTGATTTCCAATAATAGTGATATTAATTTGTTTCCACTTGAAAATTAACATCATATAAAAGTTCAAAGTTGTGACTATCAGTGTAGAAGTAGAGCCTACTATTTTATGATTTTTGTTTATGCATTTTACTTTATTTTTCATTTATATCTTTGGGTGTGGTTGATACATATACAGTCCCCACTTTGCATATCAGTGTATTAATGTTAGAAGTCATATAATTCACCAAACACACTAAGCATCTTTTTTTGTGTGTGTGGTACTAGGGATTGAATCCAGGTGCATTCTATCTCTGAGCTACATCCCCCTTCCTATTTTTTATTCTTTATTTTGAAATAGGGTCTCACTAAGTTACAGAATGCCTCACTAGGTAGCTGAGGCTGGCTGTGAACCTGGATCCTCCTGTCTCAGCCTCCCAAGTACTAGGATTACAAGGATGCACCACCACGTCTGGCTCCACACTAAGCATCTTTTTGATGCCTTTACTCCATTGTAAGTATGAGTGAGATTCCAACATTTTATTTTTTGCCCTTTCAATATCATGCAGTATTTAGGAGAGTTTCTTTAATGTGGGACATCCTTCTCCTTGTGCTTTGCTGGTGTAATATGTAGAGTCTTGAATCATACTGGTGTTAACAACCTGCAGTCAGCTCTTTCTTTTGTAACTCTACCCTTATTCAAATTTCACTTATAATCTTATTGCTCTTTATTGCTTTGCTGCTCTTGAAGAGACCAATAACCTCTTCCAAATGTCATTTTTGTAGAATGTCACATGGTTTCACCATTGGTGACTAAGAACAACACTACTGCATCCTTTGCTGTCTGTGTGTAAACTGAGTACCAATTGCACCCTCACCGATCATGAAAAGAAGGAAGTGTAATGATTTGTTACTCTAGATGACTGACAGGCATCTTATTTATATGTAATGACTTGTGAAATGAAGAGCTAACAATGAGTGAATGTGCTTTGCAAAATTATTAATCATTGATATTCCTTGACATGATAAATAAAATTTCAACCAAGGGGTTGGGGAGATGGGTGTTATTTAAGAAAACTAGTAATTGAAATTTTTATGTCACAGTAGAAATCAGTGGGTGCTGGTATGTGTGTGTGTGTGTGTGTACAGGCAAAATGCATACATGAATACAACTGAGTTCTAATAGGAAGCACAGATTCTCCTATCAGTAAACAGTGTTTATTACTCACACACTCACAGAACACCTTCTTTGCAGTTCTCTGTGCCCTTTATGTAATTTGGGAAGAAATAGGTGTTATACATCTGTGCCATGTGGTTGCATCGTGGGCAGACAGTCCTGAAATCTTGAGACTTGGAGCTTAATTAGCATGGCGGGCACACTGATGCCCTCTTGGTTGTGGAGAGGAAGACCCTTTTACTCTGGGGTGTAAGCCTTTCTCTGTGGAGGAGGAAGAAAGACCACTAGCTAGCTGCCTCAGAATATAAGCAACTGCCATATGTAGAGGCAGATATAGTGGCAAGGCAATATACTAATGTATGTAATCTGGCTTCCAATGTATGTTTGCTACCTGATCATTTTTTATTAGTGTATTGTAATTATACGTCATAATGAGGTTCAGTGCAATAGAAACATTCATCATACATCACTTGGTGTGTTCCCCTCTCGATCCCACTCTGCTCCCTTCCCCTCCCCACACATAGTATTGATAACTTCATACATGAACATGGCATCACTTGAACTGTTTAACTTCATCAGATCTCTCCTTTCACCTCCCCACCTCCCTCCTCAGATCCCCTCTACTAGTCTATTAGTATCTCACCTCATTCATCTGACGTCCCTTTTGTTTCCCAATTTCTCTCTAGCTTCCACATATGCATGAAAACATACCACCCTTCACTTTCTGAGACTAGCTAATCCCACTTAGCAGAATATTGTCTGATCATTTTAACCATATTCATCAGTGTTCTTTCCTCTCAAATCTGGGCTATACAGAAACATGAACATTGTCATTGAAAATTATCTATCAGTGTTATGTTTTATTATTCCTTAGCTATTTGCTTCTGAAAAAACCTGATTTCCCAAAGAGGGCAAATGAAAAAGACTATTGTTCTAGTGACAAGTGAGCCCAGATCAGCCCACTCTGAATTATGTCCACACCTGGGATTAAAAATATCAATCAGTGTCATAACCACTAACGTCGCTAAAGTATGTTATTTTCTGTGAAACATTTTGAGTACATTGCTGCTTAATTATCACCAAGTTTTTGTGGAATATGTAGAGCAATACACTTATCCATAATTTTAAATAGGAAAATTGATTCAAAAGGTTAAGCAACCTGCAGTGATTAATCATTTAACTTCTTAGGAAGTATATTAGGCAGCCTTAGCTGCTGTAACAAAGTGCCATAGGTTGGTGCTGTGGTTTTGCTTTAGAGTGCCCCCTAGAACTCACAGAAACAAGGCAGCCATGTTGGAGGTGGGGCTTGTTTACTAATGAGGGTTCCTTGGGGGTGCGGCCTTGGGGATTCTATATGGTCCCTCCTTCCCTTGCCCCCTCTCTCTGTCTCTGTCTCTGTCTTTCTCTGGGTCTAACCTCCATGATGTGAGAGTAGAGCACCTGCTCTCTCCTTCCCTCTGCCTCCCACCCCCATGGCCCGGGCTCTGCAGTGGGGGCAGGCCAATCTCGAACTGTGAGCAAACAAATCTTCCTTCCTTTATGTTGTATGGTGGTCAGGTGTTCTCGATTATAGCAGTGACTGAAACAGATGGGTAGCTTAAACAGCAGAAATTTATTTTCTCACAGTTTCTGGAACTAGAAATCTGGATGTCAGCATGGCTAGGTTCTGGGGAGGGCTCCCTTTCCTGTTTGCAAAAGGTTGCCTTCTCACTGTTTCTATACTTAGTGAAGAGCTGGAACTCTCTAGTGTCTCTTTTTACAAAGATATTTACTTCTTGGGATCAGACCCCAACTACTTCTATAAAGATCCTTTCTTCAAATATAGTTTCATTGGAGGTATAGATTCAAGATACAAAACTTTGGAAACAGGGGCATTCAGTCTATAAAAGGAAGCTGAAACTTAGACATTGATTTTTTTTTCATTGTTTTGTTTTTGCTCATTTCAACTTCCCAAATACTAGAAGACAACCTGTAAATAAACCAAGGCTATGAGTATTATAAGCTTCTGCAAACAGAGAGAATACATATTAAAGAGTCTTGGTAGTGACTCCGAAGAAGATAGCAGAAGCCAATACCCAGGCTTTGTTGTCCAGCCTCGAGTGATTTAACTACAATTCATTGAAGCAAAGCACCATAGGGGAGGGGGCACAGCTCCTGATACAGTTTAGATCAGTGGAAATATTACAGTAAGGGTCGACATGTGAGTCTCTGTAAGTAAATTGTTTTGTCAAAAGTATATTAATTGTGTTGATGAGTCAGTTGTTGTCTCCCATAGATTAATCTGAAGGAACTTCTTAAAACCAAATAGTATATTTGGAAATTTATATGTTTATGTTTCTTTGGAAAAGATTTAGTGTTATTGGAAAAAGACCAACTCAGTCAGGTTATAAGGGTGATATACGATCTTAAGTCTTGATGCGAGTGATATTGGTTCTCATTTTCATCTCAAATGTGTGCTGTTTTTTCTATACCTTGCCTATTCCTGAAAAGACAAGGAAATTTGCAGCAGGCCATGGGTGAGACCCATAGGAATGTAGAAGAAGCCAAAGAGAGCAATAATCTCTATTCTCTCAATGGATTGGTAATTGTCAATATAATGTCTCCTAAATATTAAACACTTTACTCATGATTCTTTTTCTTGGAAAATTGATTATATTGGGGAAAATTAACCTCTTTTAATAGGAAGGAATCAATTTAGTATTTTTCATGTCTTAATAACTTTGTTTATAACCTCAATAGCAATAGCATAAATATAAGATATTCAATAAATGTTCAAAAATTTAAGCCAATATATTTAGCAGGATTGCTGGTCTATTGTTATCAGTTAGCAGGCAGCACTGAAGTCCAAAGAAATGCTAAACATAAAAAAGCTCAAGCATGCAAATATAGTTATGAAATGCTAATATGAATTTCCTGCCATATGTATATAAGTTGAAGTTTTTCTGAATTAAAAACTAGGATTTCAAATTATAAAGATACAATGTTCAAGAAGGATTGAAATTATGGATTTGAACTTGTGAATTTCCATCATCTGAGCTATACTGCTAAAGACACTTCAATAATAAAGTGTGTGTGTGTGTGTGTGTGTGTGTGTGTGTGTGTGTGTGTGTGTGTTTGTGTTACTGGGCATTGAACCCAGGGACATTCTACCTCCAATACAATACACACCCCTAGATTTTTTAAAATTACCTTATTTGGAAAAAGGGTCTCACTAAGTTCCTAAGGGTCTCTCTAAGTTACTGAGGCTGGTCTTGAACTTGTGATCCTCCTGTTTCAGCCTCCAATGTACTGGGATTACAGGCATGCATCATCATGCTCAGCTCAAACAATTTTGATTAATATGTGAAAATCAAATAACCCCTAATAAGAAAAATTACATGTGCCCTTCTACTATATTAATATGCCTATGTTTTCTTAGAATCTAGAGTTTTAATGTTTGATGAAAGAAATGGCAGAGGCCACACAGGGTTGTTTCAGAGGACGGACTAAAAAAACAAACTCCCTTTGGATAGCCTCATCTGAGCGCATTTGTGTCCTTGAACTGGACATTGGTATTGTGTTGCAGGGAAACTATTGAATAAGATGCCTATTTAGTTAGCGAGGAATTGCTAGAGACTTACCTAAGCTATTTCTGTTCTTAGATTCCTTTTTATACAGAGTTAATGGTGGAATTAGTTACATCTGTCCAAATCACATGATTGAAGTCATTTTAAAGGCCACTTAAGGGAAAATATTAGGGAGTATAAGTCCTATTGTCTAAGGTAAAAATGAGAAGTCTATGTAAAAATTGTTAGTCTCTGATATCTTCTAAATTTTGAGAGCAAGCATATAGTTGAAACAATATTATTGGTGGTTGGTTTAAAAATTGCTACTGTGTAAGAATATAAAATTTCCCCCTCATATGTGAAAGGTAGAGAGAAATTGGAAAACAAAAGAGATTTCAGATAATGGAGTAGAGACTTCAATGGAGCGGTGGAAGGTGGTAGAGACATTACTCATACAAATCTCAGCGACATGTATGGAGAAGGGGAAGGAGGGGGCTGGGATTCAGAGAGAAACACCAAGTATGATGTATAATTACAATGCACAATTAAAAATGCAAAAAAACTAAAGTTGGAAAATAAAAACTTACCCATTAAAAAATTACAAGAAAGAAAGAAAGAGATGTCTACTCAAATAATGTAGTTTTTTGGTGGAATCAGCCATGTTCTCTAAGCTGTCTGCCTGTCTATATCTCTGTGGGTTTCCTGTGATAAAATATCACCTATATTCTTTTTTTTTTCAATTAGATCTTGAGAGATTCTTTTATTTTTTTCTCACCTTTGTTTTTATTTTATGATATTGGTGCATTGCAACTGTGCATCATCGTGAGGTGCAATATTTTATAAACATCCATGCACAGAGTTCCTTGGGTATTTCCCTCCACATCTCACCCCCTTCTTGAGTCTCAGGATCTGGTATGTAAGAGCTGATTTTCTCCCTTATAGAAGGTATCACCTTACCATATTTTGGGGGAAAAACAATATCTTTAAATTCTTTTTGCAGCATCACCACTAACGGTGAGTGGTGTGTGTGTGTGTGTGTGTGTGTGTGTGTGTGTGTGTGTTACTGGGGATTGAACCCAGGGGCATTCTATCCCAGCCTTATTTTATTATTTTGAAACAGGGTCTCACTGTGTTAATGAGAGTCCCACTACTTACTGAGGCTGTCCATAAACCTGTGATCCTCCTGTCTCAGACACCCAGGGTGAATGATTTCTGAATAGTGCAAGGCCTCAGGCATGAATGAAATGTAAGAAACTTAGATTTCTAAATTTCTTCTCAGTTGAGAATCTCCATAGGTCACCCTTATTTGAAATTGCTAGTTCTATTAGCTCTTTGATAGACCTGACAGATTACAACTCTTGATTTTTTTCCTAGTTTTTTTTTCAGCATATATATAACTGCTTTTTTGAATGACCTACTTAAATTTGACTATAAAATAAATATGTATGAAGCTATTTCAATTGCATAGTAATATCTAGAAAATAATTTTGGTAATATAATCTAGTATATTTTTCTTTAATAAAACTTTAGAATACCATAACCTTGAAAATCTTTCTCTCCTATACAACTCCTGCATAATTTTTGAATTAAAGTCCTGGAGCTTAATAATATTTTTTCTCTTATAGTTTATCATCAATCATAATCATTTCTCCATTTCTCTACTTCATGAATTTAAATGCCATGTTAGCAATTGCTGTTTATCTTCTTCCAAAATTTAGTTTCCTTTTTATAAGTGAGTGCACATTTTATGAATAAAATACATATTTAATTGCTCAAAAATTTAGAACCTAAATCAAGTACGTTGTCAAATTTAAATTTAAAGGAAGCTTACATTTAATGAGGGACTATAATACATGCAAATGTGCCTATATGATACTATCTGCAAGATATTTTGCATGAATTTGCTTACCTTTACCCTCTGAAAGCACAGGAAGAAAGGAAAAGCTTAATTTTCCAATCACTTTTCAACAAGTATGTGCATGTTTTTCAATTGGCTGGCAGATATATATTTAAAAATTCTGAACCCGAGAAACGAGTTATTAGACAAAACTTTATTCTGTGCATATTTATTCCTTCCAATTTCTTTTATTTTTCTTCTACTGAAACATATATCTAATAGGCTTCGCCTAACAAGTCACACATATTTTAAAATGCATATTCAAATCTAATATAAGCATAACTTTGTGTTGACAGAAATATCCTGCCTATTGAAATTCCATCACTGTAGTGAAAAATCCTAGCAATATAAAGAAGAAAAATATGAAAACTTAAAACTTTTTTAGTTGGTTTTGTTTCAAGGGGAAAACATTTCAATAGTGCATTTTTTCTCATTAATCAATAGCTTGGTAGTCTCATAATGAAATATTTACTCTGAGTGTGTTATATTTTTTCATGATCAATAATGCCTGCATCCTTATACACAGTTGGTATAACTAAAACGGATTTAATATTCACAAACTCTCCAAAGAACTGCTTACCCTCTTTAAGTCAAATAGTAGATGGTGTTCTATTACTTTTATGAACACTATAGTCTCTTCTCATTTATATCTAAACCTTTCTGAGCAATTGTCCTCAGAAGTGGTGGTTCATGCCAGGCTTGTAAAGCACAAGATATTTCCCCAAGGTGACTGGTTTATGTGATTTGCTTTCAGATTTTTTAATTATTAATCCCACTCTTAGAGTTTTCAAAGAACCAAATAAAAATCATCCCCAGCATGAGCGTCATTCTTCTACTTAATATTAAATCACCTCAACTAAAGACCTGTATCAAATGCACTTTCCTTCCTAATTAACTTGGTAGTTATTACATTGAAATTTAAATGTACTAATCAAATGCTTATTTTTGTAATTGTATTACATTAACCCTGATTAAGGATGCATTTATCTCTACAAGAATTACATTAAAATGTAAATGCTACAACTGTTGATTGATGTTAAATTATAACTTTCAAGTAAGGCCATTACTAGTGAACTGCAGCAACTGATAGAAAGTCATTTCATGTTATGAATTTATGACTTCATATGGTAGCAAGTAGGATGATATTCTTCTCAAATCAGTTTTGAACATGCAAAATTAACATTATTTCCAACTTAAATTCTTACATTTGTCTTTTCTAACACAAATCAATAAATTTAGCACAAACTCAGTAAGTTAAAAAGAATCATTATTTGAAATGGACGCAGAACTATGGAACAAAAATCTAAATCTCAGCACAAATATTAGGATCCTTTTTCTTTTGGGGACAAGTAAGAGAGAATGGAAGGATTGTGAGTTGTTTGTGAAGGTAGTTTCATCTCATTTTGGATGTCTGATGGAAAAGACCTTTAAAAAATATCTTCTGAAATCCAACCAAATTAATCTTAAAATGTCTCTATGGAAAATTCTGTACTGCTTACAGAGTTGGTCTGTTTGTGTTCTAGTATGAAACTTCTTTGTCTTTTACCTGTCTTTCTATCCAAACTATATTTAAAATACTCAAGTTGCTATTTTTTCCTGTATTTCTCAAAGACACCGAATTTTCTTGATATTTTCTAATTAGATTGATAGAATTTTCCCCCCTCATTGAGGATAAAGGGGAGAAGACATGGGAAGGAGGTGAGTGTCTCTTTCACAGCAGCTCTATTTGCCATTCTCCTTTTCCAGGCCTGGCACTAAGTTGCTAACTATTTTCCGACTCTCTTATCCTATAAGGAGAGGCCTGGTTGGCTTAGGGGGAAAACTTGAAAGAGAGTCCATCCTGTTCACATCCTCTGCCTGTCTTCAGCCTCCGTCCATTCTTCAGCGAGTCTAGCTCACAGTTCTTTAGTGAAAATCTTGCTTCTCTCCCTTGCTGCTGAGATCTTTCTCTTCCAGATTACATGCTCTCTTATTCCTTTGCTGGGTTCCAAAAGACCTATTATAACTTAGCACTTATCTGATTTATTTCATTCTGTATGGTTGGTCGGAGACCTTCCCAGGTCTTTGAAGGAAGGAAGGAAAAAAAACCCAGAAAACAAAAAACACTAACACTGAAAAGCTTCTGCAATGTATCAGACACAGTATGTATCGCATCATTGTATAAAGCACCATTTTTAATTTTTAAAACATTTACACTTTACAAATAGGTCACTGAACTCTGTGAAGATGGCTCCAGAGAAGGAGCCAGGTGAGGAAGGCTCTCCTGAAGAGGGCCATAGAGACAACCAAGATGCAGTTACCTTTGGAGCCCTCATCTGTCTAACCAGGAAGCTCTCTATTGCATGCCAGTATACTTTCCTGTTATTTCTCATGCATTAAAAGATGGAGAATACAAAAAAAAAGACAAAAAAAAAACAGGCTTTATTATTAAAGCATTTACATATAGCTCAGGGTATCCTGTTGCCAATTTCATTAAGAAACTGCTCAACAGATAACTGTCCATTCGAATCTGAAATCATGTGGGATTCAGAATAGGGTTCACATTATAGCCTCAAAGCGGAAACTCTTATAAAACACCCTAAAATGAGCAACCACAATGACACAAAGATTGTTGTTTCTTTACGTTTTGCTTCCCAACATGTGTACAATTATTAATTCCTTACTGATAAAAATAAAACAAAAATTTTATGAATTAAATATTCTATAATAAGACATTTGAATACTTCCATGGTATGACAGCAAAACATTTTATGAACCAGTGAAGTGCAGGTTTTACTGACATTCTAGTTAGTTCCCCTAAAAAACCTTCATTTATAAAAATGAAAAACAACAACAGCACCAAATCTAAATTTAAAAAAAAAGAACTTCATTCTGAGAACTTCATGTTTTCCATTTGACTTTTACCTTTACTAGGTAGTTTTTTATATAATGTTTTTGAGAATATACTACTACACTTTGAACAATTTTGAAAGTTAATTTTAAAAGATTTTCTCTAAATCTAATACAATTTTTAACCTAACAGTTACAGTGTTTCTGTCCTGACAATTGACAAATTTAGAAATGTTCCAGCTGTCTATGAAACTCAAATTACTTATTGGAAAGAGCTCTGTAACTGAATGTTTCTTCAAACTATATTTGTGGAATGAGACACTGAGCTATCTTCACATGTGAAGATTTTCAGCATGAAGAAATATCTTGACATTATGTGGTATCTTAACATTAAGAAAAAAATTTAAAATGTCAGTATTTTCCAGAATCATACAGTCAACACATTTGTAGTAGTCTAACTTGAAAAAGTAAAAAATTCTAAGAATTTCTCTCTTCACCATAGTAAGTTCAAAAATGATCTCTCAAAAGACATCCACACCCCAGTTTCTGGAGCCTGTGTGTCCTGCTTTATGAGGCAAAGTCTTTGCAGATACAATTAAGCAAAGGCTCTTGAAATGGAGAGATGATACTGAATTATCCAGGAGGGTCCTAAATGAAATCAACATGTGTCAATCCACCACAGGATGGACTTAAACATGCTCATCTTGAAGACTGAAGTGAGATGGCCAAAAGCCAAGAAATATTTGCAGTCAACAGAATATGGAACAGACAAAGAATGGATTTCTCCCCACTATGTCTGGAGATAATACAGCCCTAAGGATACCTTGATACTGGTCCAGAGATATTGCTTTTAGCCTCATTGACAGTGTTGGAGTACATTTCTGTTGTTTTATTTTTATAATTAATTTCTTAAATTTTACTAGTGCATTGCAATTATGCATCATAGTGAGGTTATTGGTGATAAAAAACAACAACAACATACATGCATACAGCTTGGTGTATTTCTCTCTACCTCCCCACCCTGTCCTCCTGCCTCCTTTCTCCCTTCCCCCACATGTTGGTGAAATTGGTAGTAATAACTTCACACATTGCTGTAGTGTTATGTGAACTGTTTCCTTCTTCCATCCTCATTGTTTTAATCTGCAAAGTTTGTGAGAGTTTGTTATAACAGCCACAGGAAAATAATGAAATATTTTATTTTACTTTATTTAAATTTTATGGTGCTAGGGATTGAATCCAGGGACAGTCTACTTGTGAACTACACCCCCAGCCCCATTTTATGTTTTTCTTTGGAAACAGGGTCTGGCTGAGATGCCAAGGCTGGCCTTGAATCTGTGATACTCCTACTTCAGCTTGCCAAGTATTGAGATTACAGGCATGCTCTGCCATGCTGGGCCTAATTCACTATTTTAAAAATACCATATATTCAAAACATTCTCACCTATAAATACTTCTAACCATTCTGAGTTAGCCAGCAGAACTGGCCCACTTTCATTTTGCTAAGAAGACTACATAAACGTAGAACACAACAGCCATATGGTTGATAGATACTCGATTAGCTGGAGAAAGTGATTACAGTTTACTTGGCTGAAGAATTAATAGACTCAGAAAAAAGAATGGATCTTTCTACCTTCAAAAAGAGTTAAATGCTTATAATGCCTCATATTGCTTCTCTGATGTTTTGTTCTATTTAAAAAAAAAAAAACCCTTTGATCCTGTCAACATTTTCTTTCACAACTACTAATGTAAATTGAGTGTAAAATGGTAATCAATTTGTTGCCTGCACTGACCTTGCCACCTCACATACAAAAGCAGAATAGGAATATCCACTGCACAGAGAGCAGTACAGAATAAGAGGTTCTAACAATATGAAAATGAACAAGACAGCCGGGCACGGTGGAACACGCTCATAATCCCAGTACTTGGGAGGCTGAGACAGGAGGATCACAGGTTCATGTCCAGCCTCAGCTGCTTAGTGAGGCCCTCCACAGCTTAGTGAGACACTGTTTCAAAATAAAAAATAAAAAATAGGGCTGGGGAAGCCGGGCGTGGTGGCACACACTTGTAATCCCAGCATTTGGGAGGCTGAGACCGGAGGATCTGGGTTCCCGACCAGCCTCAGCTTCCTAGTGAGGCACTCCGCAACTTAGTGAGACCTGGTTTCAAAAATAAAGAATAAAAAATAGGGCTGGGGGTATAGCTTGGAGGTAGAATGCCCCTGGGTTCCACCCCTAGTACCGCAAAAAAAAAAAAAAAAAAATAGGGCTGGGGGTGTAGCTCAGAGGTAGGATGTCCCTGGGTTCCATCTAGTACCGCAAAATAAATAAATAAATAAATAAATAAATAAATAAATAAATAAATAAAAATAAATAAAAAAGAACAAGACAAATCATAATAGCATTTACGTATAAGCTCATTGGTAATATCATTTTTTGTTTGTTTGGTTTGGTTTGGTACTGGGGATTGAACCCACGGGCATTATACCTCCAAGCTATACCCCTATCCCTTTTTATTATTTTTTTTTTAATTTTGAAACTGGTCTTGCTGAGACTGGCTTCAAACTTGGGATCCTCCTGTCTCAGCCTCTCAAATACTAGGATTACATGCATGCCCTACCACACCCGACTTCACTGGTAATATCTTACTTCATTGGTAATATTTGAAAGACATAAATGATGATCATAATGATCTTGATATGTATACAGAAAGTGAGAAATAAATACATTTCGCATTTTTCTAATTTTCTACTAATACAGGTAATTTTAATGTCAACCATTTCTCTTCTTTTTTGTTCAAGAATGGCTTTGCTAGGCTTTCTATTTTAGAAGAAATACTTCTAAACTAATTTTTATTGATTAAAATGAACAGTGACAGGCCATAACAAATAGCTGACTAGCTTAACTTAATGTGTTTCTAGTAAAACTAAACTTGTTACAAAAAAAAATAAATTCACAGATACAGTGTTCTTCTCCAGGATAGTACGCCATCATGATCAGTCTCAGTTTCAATACTGGCTGAATGTAAGAACTAAAAAAGGAACTAAAAAAAATAATAATAATCATGAAATCAAATGTAAAAACTTCCTGTTGAATGCCATCCCACTTATTAATTCCTGTTTTAATTTCCTGAGCTCTGGGGGTCTTGCTGAGGAAGTTTCTACCTGTGCCTAAATGTTGGAGTGTTGAACCAATGCCCTCTTCTAGTAGTAGCACAGGAGAAACCTCAGTGGAGCCAGGGAGGTAGTCTAAGAGAAGGGAAGGGGAAGACTGAGGTTCATTAATGGAAATACTACCACCCACTCTGTGTACATATGTGAATGTACCAACGTCAACATCAGGACTCTGTATGGCGAAGGGGAGAAATAAATGGGGAGGATGGGGTGGGCAACCAAGTGCTGTGTGCATGCATGTCACTGTCATCATGATTTACATTATGATGTGAGAACATAATGCACCAAGAAAAACACATTAAAAAACAAACAAGATAAAGGAAAATTTTCATGTTAAAAAAATCAAATATAATTGAATGATACTATAATCGTGTCATGAAATTCTTTCTGATCGCCTTTTCGAGCAGTGTTTTTCCAAACCTGAACTGGTAATTAAACCACCTAGAGATTCTATTATGATGCATTTTGTACGTCAGTGGGGCTGGAGCAGGGCCTGACAGTCTGCATTTCTAACAAACTCCCAGAGGCTGCTAGTGCAGCTGGCCTGTGGCCCAGGCTTTGAGCAGAAAAGGGTTAAGAATGTGGAAAAGAAGAGCCCTATTTTTCCCTTGCTACCACATAATCTAAACTCAGTATGCAAATATCCTTGTGTTTCACTTTTAAACTGAGCCTCAAGTGTAACACGACATAATCAACGCCCAAGAAACTAACTAGTGTTAATTGAGTCTCAGTTCTCCTATGTTAATTAAGATGCAAGGAATTATTTGTTTTCAGGAGAACAGCTCTCCCTAAAATCCCTGTGAGTTCCCACAGATTGAAGCAAACTTTCCAGGAGGTCCCCAGGGACATGCAGGAACCAGCCTCATTAGGAGCAAGGTGGGATTGGGATAGAGGGAAATTCACAAAATGCTGTGTGCAAGTATATTTGTGTCACTTTAAATATATCAATATGATGTATAGTTACAGTGAGCCAATATTAAATTGTGTGTGTGTGTGTGGGTGGGTGTGTGTGTGTGTGTATGCGCGCGCTATGGATTGAACCCAGGTGTATGCTACCTTTGAGCTATAACCCAGCCCTATTTTATTTATTTATTTTTTATTTGGAAACCAGGTCTCACTAAGTTGCTGAGAGCCTTGCTAAGTTGCTGAGGCTGGTTTTGAACCTGTTATCCTTCTATCTCGGCCTCCCAAGTACTGGGATTACAGGTGTGTGCCACCATGCCCAGGCAAACAATATTAGCTATTAAATACAATGCACAAGTGTTGTGTATTAGCAAAACATTAAGTACAAAATGATGGCCCCACATTGTCACTTGTGTGAACACTGACTCTTACTTAAGAGCCCTTAAAAGACAGAAGTTTTAACAGTATAATGCAGCTCAGAATCCTTCCTTGTTATCTCTTACAGGCTGTATATGATTCTCTTTTATTTGCTATTCTCTCCTTTCCCTGAGGGAAGAGGTGAAGCCTTGATATTATTTAATAGGAAACAAAACATCTAGGCTGGACATAGGAGATGTGATATAGGAGACAGCATTGCTTCCCCTGAGGGATGACTTCTGTTCTTTTTTTTCTTACAATCTCAATTATGTCATTTGAGCTGGGAGTGGTGATGCATTCTTGTAATCCCTGTGCTTGGGAGGCTGAGACAGGAGGTTAACAGGTTTTGGCTACCTTCAACAACCTCATGAGGCCCTCTGCAACTTAATGAGACCCTGTTTCATTAAATAAAAAATTAAAATAGGGCCAGGGGTGTAATTTGGAGGTAGAATGCCCTTGAGTTCAGTCTATAGTACCACCAAAAGATCCCATCATTAGCATTAACTTGGAAATTGATCATTATGTTAATTGAAATAAGTAAGACACAGAAAAATAAATACCACATGGTCACATGATCTTATGCAAAATCTAATCTTATGTAGAATCTAAAAATGTTGCTATGTTGGTCAACATTCTCACTGCTCTAATCCAAATCAACTGACCACATGACTTCAAGGAAGGAAGGTTTATTTGCTCACTGTATTTTGAAGATTTGAGGGTTCAGTCTAGGTGAGGCTGGGGTCTGTGGATCTCAGGACATGGTTGAAGGAAGAAGAGAGAGGGAGACAGCAAGGGCTCTGCTCTCATATCATACTGGAAGCAGAGAGTGCAAACAAGCAAAGGGATTCAAAGACAAAGGCAGAATCTCTAAGGCGGCACTCCCAGGGACCCATGTTAGCCAGCCACACCCACCAGCCTAAGTTGCCACCCAGTAAATCCATTACAATGGATTTGTCCACAGAGGAGATTACAACCACCATGACTTAATTACATCGATTCTGAACATTAATACATGAGTTCCTCAGGGGCATTTCATGTCGAACCATAACAGTAGGTCTCATGAAAGTTAGAAGTAGACTGGAGGTCAGTGGAAATTGCAGAGGTTGAGCAGTAAGTGCTAAATTACAGGTAGACAGTGCTATTTTCTGGTAATGTGATTATAGATAGCAATAAGTACTGTACATTTTAAAAAGCTAGAATAAAGGATTCTGAAAGTTTTTGCCATGAAGAAATGATGTTTAAGAACATGATTATAATACACAGTATATACATGCTATATACAGCTAGTATGTATAATTTCTATGATTTGTATATCAGTTAAATAATTTTAAAAATTTTAAATTATTAGTATGCATAATTTTTATGTATTAGCTTAAAATAATTTAAAATTTTTTCCATGCAGTGAAATATTTAAACAATCAGATCCAATAATATATGTACAGTATATGTAGAATATCCATTGGTAGTTACATAAAATTTGACTTTTATTTTATCAAATTTCAATCTATCCGGGCATGGTGGTGCACGCTTGTAATCCCAGTACTTGGGAGGCTGAGACAGGAGGATCTCAGTTCGTGGCCAGCCTCAGTTACTTAGTGAGGCCCTCTGCAACTTAGTGAGACCCTGTTTCAAAATAAAGAATAAAAAATAGGGTTGTGGGTGTAGCTTGGAGGTAAAATGCCCCTGGGTTCAATCCTTAGTACCGCAAAATAAAGAAAAAAAAATTCAACCTGATTTATTTTGTATAGTGAACTGACATTTTTAAGTGATGAAAACTTGTGTTTAGCCTTTAGCTCTCTTTATATTCATTTTTAAAGTAAGTATTTATTCAAGAACTACTATGGCTTAGGTAATGGGTTTTTAATTTACTATGACATGCTATTTATGATATTTACTATTAACATCACCACTTATTTCAAGCTGAAATTCCTTAGATCTGAAGCTTAAAATCAAGGCCTTTTAATAAAACAGTCTTTGTTTCACATTAGTTTGACAGGTTGAAAATAAAATATCCTGTGAGAAAGTTCCCTGCTCTTGGCAAAAGATTTGAAGCTTTGTTTGGGATCCCGGTAAATGTCTTTGAATTTGCGTTTATTGATTCTTTATGATTAAGGACCTCTGTGGTTGAAATGCTTTGGGATTACAGCTCTAAGGAAAAGCACACATTGATTTCTACTTGAATATCTTTCTAGGAGAACTTTACTTTGACATTCAAGAAAGTTTATGAGTTTGTTTAAACCTCCTATTTTTTTTAAAATTTTTATCTATCTGCATGTCTGTGCATGTATGCACATGCATGCTTTCCTTAGTGCAACTTTTATGTGATGCTTCATTTACCTAAACATACAATTTTAAATTTATCTCTTAAGTTATATATATTTTGCTTCAAATGCTAGTATTTATATTTTAGGTCACATTACAAAATGGAGTCTGTTTATTCACCTTTGAATTATTTTTACTTTTATGATCATCAGTGAATCTTAGAGGAACCTGAAAATAAAGTCCTATTACTTTTGTATCCATCCATGTAAAATGATATGGTCCTAAGGGATATTTCTTCAGAGAAGATATTTGTTAAAACCCATATATACAGGATTAGACTCATTGTGATATAAAAAAACAAATATCTAGCAAACACTAGAAAACTACAAATAGTACACAGGAAAAATGAATATTCACCATCATTATGAAAGCATTAATGTGTTCAGTTAGTGCTATGGAGTTGTGGAAGGCAGCCAAAATCTATACAGGGGCTGGTCCCACCCCGAAAACCTCAGGAAATACTGCAGGCAGAGATCTGTTTTAGTTTGCTGAGTTATGCCCAGTCCTGCTAAGCTGTAGATTCATCACTGAGAGCTTATCACAAGTGAAACTTTATTTTTGTTTTGACTTTGGTTTGATTTCATCCATGGCATGGGTGGGGTAGATACATCACATAAGAAAAAAAAATGAGACAGGAAAATTAAACACTGCAATGCGAATGTTAAATTTAGAGAGGAGAGTATTTTAAGAGAATAAATAGGGGAAATAATTGGAGAAAGCCTTTAATATTCTGGATTTGGGGCATCAGAGATATACAATCAATTTCTAAGGAATATGCCTGGCTTTCATTATATATCCTATAATTAAAAACACACTAATATTTATAGCCTAATACAGATTCCAAAATAAATCAGATCAAGTCTCTTCTAATTTTGTGTCCTCAAACTTTGATCTTCTCAAACATGTAAGCCATAGTTAGCTTGATATGCTTGCTCTTTTTTCTTAAAGAACTATATTTTTTATAAAACCAGACCTTTAAAGTATAGTGAGTTATCTAATAGAATGCTAATTTCCTGAGTCAATTGGCTTGATATCTGATTTTATCACTGAATGTGTCTATGAGGAACAGGCCATAGTTTGCCATATTTTGAAGAACATCTTGGTTCCAGTACCCAGTCGATTAAAGCTTAGCTATATAATTTTAAAGCAATCTTTGAAATTTATTTTTGTCGAGTAAAAAATTCAGATAATAACATTTAATCTATTACACTTAAACATTCACTTAAGAATCACATATTAAATGACTATAGCCTTCCATGTTCCATAAAAGTCTCAATTGTTTTATAAAAATTAACATCATATGAACATTATAACTCAAGATAAAGTGGTATTTAGCTGATAATCAATAAACACTTTGGGTAATACTAAAAAAAATAAGAGAAGTGAAGCAAGTATCAAGGGGTAGCAAAGAGTATGGTCAACTGTAGTCTGTCCAAAATGCAGGCATTTATCTCTTTTTAAAATTTTTTTATTGGTTCATTGTAATCATACATCATGATGAAGTTCAGAATGATAGTGACACACATGCACACAGCACTCAGTGAGCCTCCCTCCAGCTCCCATTCCCCTCCCTACCCCTCCCCAGGCACAATATTGAGATCGGCATTGATAATGCTGTGTATGTACATTGTGTCCATTGACGTGTATTCTTCATGGAAGATATTTCTATACAATGGATGGACATAGACTCCAAGTTTGATTTCATGTTTCTAACAACAAAATCTGAGCATAGGTGTGTGTGTGTGTGTGGGTGTGTGTGTGTGTGTGTGTGTGTGTGTGTGTAGTAAACTGATTGTTTACTGGTTCCAGATTAAAATTTTTTCCTGAGTCATCAAAGCATGTGGAATGTTATATTGTTATATGATCTGTAACACACACACACACACACACACACACACACACACACAGACACACACACAGAGTGAGCAATCTTTTTTTTTTCCATTAGCTTTTTGTACCTTTCTTGCCACAATGCACTGCAGACTAAGTGAATTTGGAAAATTCAGTGATAGGAATAACAATCTAGCTCCCTTGATTCTCCAGTTGCCGGGATTAGCACATGAGTGGATTTCAGAGTTCCTCAAGGAAAGGATGTCCTATATGTCCTTCTGGAAATTGAGTTATAAGCATGCCTTATGAAGAGGTATGAGTCTTGTGATAATGAAAGTAAACAACAAAAGATGGAGGTGGGAACAAGAAAAAGGAGAACTGGTCGGAAATGATTCCAATAAAGCTATGACCACGTATGAAGTCATCACTATCAATCTCACTAATTTGTATGAGGAGGAAGGGTGGGTAGCCAGATGGTATCTGGAGTAAAATACACCAAGTGCTGTGTGTATGTATGTCTGTATCACTTTGAACCTCACTATAATGTTTAATTACAATGCACCAATACACTATAAAATATTTCTTTAAAAAAGAAAACTATTATATCTAGCAATGGGGTAAAATGATTGCAGCATTACAATTTTATTATATGGTGGGGAATGCCACAGATCACCACCATACCTGCAGTGTGGTTAGACAGTACCATACACAAGGACAAAGCTCACAGTTTATTTTTCTTCCAACCAGGGCATTGAGCAGAGTCTGAAAAGCAGATTCTCCAGAACCATCTCACAAGTTGCAGATTCATTATATAATTACCAGCTGTTCATAACTAGAGAGCAATCTCTCGATCATCATGGTCTGTCAATCACACATTTCTCTCTGGCTGCCCTATGACCCCTGACTCCTGTCTATAATGTTCACGTACAGCTGCAGGCTTCTGACTCTGAGCTGAGAGGGACTCCACCACAGGAAACTCCTGCGAGGCTGACCTTGTTGCTTCCTGAACCATAGTAACTTAAAAAAAAAACAGGATCTGTTGAGAGGTTAAATTCGGTGGCCTGGAATTTCCTCCTCCACTCAGATCTAGAGCTTAAGTAATTAAAATCACTACAAAATTTCTAGAGGCAATTGGCTAAAGCACAAAAAATTATACAGTGTAAGACCTTTGAGCTGGCCTTTTTACCTCAGAAATTATCAGAACAAAGAGCTGAATATGTATGCAAATGTTTTTAAAAGTTCCAGGGTTGTTTACCAGTGTTGTTTATATTATGATAAAAAAAGTTAGAAACATAACACTGACATTTAGACAAATAATATTAGAATGCCCATATAAAAATACTACTCAGCCACTTAAATGATAGAGTTACTACATTCATTAACTTCATTATGCTCAACATTTTTAAGGTGGAAAAGGAAGTTAAGTAGATAGTGACTATGAGTGTTATCCTTTTAAAAATAAAAACCAAACACAGTGTCTGAAATTGTGAAATGTTAAAAGTAGCAGTCATTCAATTGTGACAGAAATTGTAAACTACACTGGGCGTTGTGGCATAAACCCATAAACCCAGTACTTGGGAAACTGAGGCAGGAGGATCACAGGTTCAAGGCCAGCCTTAACAACTTAGAGAAACCCTATCTAACAATAAAAAATAAAAGGGCTGCAGATCTAGCTCAGAGGTAGAACACATCTGGGTTCAATCCCTGGTATTATACACACTCACAGACACAAATTATAAACAATTCCAGTTGTCTATAATATGTAAGATATTTAATTAGGGTTAATTTTATAAGTTTAGAATATAAATGTATATATATAAATTTATAGGTCTATATTTTAGTTATATAAATATGCATATCTATTCCATTGTACTATTAATATTTCCAATTTTTCTAATTCCACATATATTTTGTCCATTTCCTCTCCTAAATATTTTTCTATCATATTTTTCAGCTTTACTTTTTTTTTTCAAATTTCTAATATTTCTTTTAAGAGTTTTAACAATTTTGACCTTATTTGATGCTGTGTAATTTACCAAAAGCAAATGTCACAATATTATACTTCCTAAAAGAATCACAATTTCTAGCCATATGAGATGAATCCTCTTGACATTTAAGTGACATAATTTGAAATCTAAATGTAATATAAGTACCGCCCTAACTACTTTTTTCTCACTGTCTTATATATTTCATAGGTAATATTTGCATTCTAATTTGATCCTGCTTATATGAAACAAAATTAGAGAATTTTCAAATCAAATTTCAGGAAGAAATATGTTTTAATTTGTTTTTATTGTTGATACATAACATGTTTTAGTATCTCTAGTGTTTGGACTTCTGTGATAGTATTGTTTTCTGACTTTTGGTATAGGGAATAGACTTTCCAAAGTCTATTCTAGTAATGTGGATTATATTTTGTTTTAATTAAGAAGTGAAGGTATGTTTTTCACATCATGAAAATACCAGAGCAGATTGTAAATAACAAGAAGATTCTATCTTTAGCCACAGTTTCTTCCTTTTGACTCTATATAGGCTACAAATGTTAACAAATGTCTTCTCAAAAAGATTATCAATGAATGCTAAATAATAATATTTGAAAGTTTTACTTTTCCTCAAATTATAAATCCTTGCTACAAAGTTCTTTCTTTCTTTTTATTTATTTAATTTTATTTCATTGCAGTAACCCAGGGGTATTCTACCTCCGAGCTACACCCCCAGCCCTATTTTTTATTCTTTATTTTGAAACAGGGTCTCACTAAGTTGTAGAGATCCTCACTAAGTAGCTGAGGCTGGCCGCGAACCCTGATCCTCGGGTCTCAGCCTCCCAAGTACTGGGATTACAAGCACGCAGCACCATGCCCAGCTTCTTTCTTTATAATATGTCATGAAACACTTTTCCCTGCAGTCTACTCTGTTTTTCCATAAGATTTCACTATTTAAGCTTAAGAGTTTTTTTTTTTCTTTTACCATAATTTCTTTGCATGAATACTAAACATGCTTTCCTAACTGAAGAGTAATTTCATCATTTTGAGAAAATTTTTAATAAAAACATTGATGATAGAATAATATTTATTCTGTTTACCTCCTTTCCTGTAATTATTAGAAAGTCTGTTTCTTTCTTCACCTTCTGTATAGTGCTTTTGAAAAATAGACATTCTATTTTCTATTCCGTTGCTGGTTTCTTTAAAATTCTGTTTTCAGCTTCCATTCTCCTCTTTGTTTATTGGTTTAACACTTCTTACAGTTCCATGATGATTTAATTTTAAATTTCATATTTACAATTATATTAAGAGATACCTTAATTTCCACCTACTGTTTGAGATTTTTCAAGTCTTCCAATACTCATAAATTCTTTTTTACTTAGGATTTGCTGTGTTCCTTTCATATAGTTGTGACCTTGTGATTAAGTTTGTGTCAAAGAGAAACATGTTAAAATATTAGCCAGACTTTAGGGAACACTCACTGAAACGAGTTTGCAATCTATTTTTCCCCTTTTTTCTTTCTGTGATTGAATGATGTTCATTCTGGCTCCAACCACAGCAGCATTCCTGAATTACAGTTGACCTAGAGAACAGACACTTCTTTCTGAAAATAACCAAAGCCTGGGACCTAGTGAACACAGAACCACTGTGTCATCTCAAGACTATCAAATTGCAGGTACCTCCTCCTGAGAAGCAGGCACCTTACTGACATTAGAAATCATCATTTGGGGAGGTTAGGCTTTAGGTTGCAAAACTCAGTCCTAACTGATAAACTATATGCATTTAATTGTCAGCAACTATCTTCTAGAATTTTTTAAATTCCAGAAATATTTTCCATTAACTATTTTAGTGAAACATTATCATCCTTCAACTTTATGTCTTTTTGCCCTTAATATCTTATTATTTAATCTCTTCTTTTTTTTTTAATTTTTTTTTGCGGTACTGGGGATTGAACTCAGGGGCATTCTACCTCCGAGCTATATCCCCAGCCATATTTTTTATTCTTTAGTTTGAAACAAGGTCTCACTAAGTTGCGGAGTGCCTCACTAGGTAGCTGAGACTGGCCGCGAACCCAGATCCTCAGGTCTCAGCCTCCCTAATGCTGGGATTACAAATGTGCGCCACCACGCCTGGCTTTAATCTCTTCTTTTAAAAGTATTTCTACATACTTTTCAATGTGATTTTTAAATATTAGACTTGTTTATTTTTTTTTACATAGCACAACAGTGTGATTTCTCTTTGAAAAACCTTAAGTAAAATGATAATACCCATGTTAAAGAATATCTCTTGAATTAAATTTCTACATATATGTACATAAATATATATTTCTGTTAATCTACATCTGTTAGTGAATTATTTCAAAGTTAAATTCATTATTATTAAGTAGGTGCATGACTATATGCTATATATTTTCTATTAATCTATTAATTCCTTGGATAATTTTTAAAAACTATTCATAAATGTTTATCTTATCCTGAGGTAAATAAAAAGAAATTAAAAGGCTTTTAGCATCAATATAAAAAATTGTAGATGAGAATGTCAAGTTGATAAGATATATGATTTATTGCACTGCAACTTGTATTTTGAGTTAAAGTTCATATTATATTTTATCACACTTTCTATCAGTCATTTATATAATTTCAGTCAAATAGCAGAATGCCATGTTGATTGACTATCAATAATTTTTCTTTCTTTCTTCTCATATTTTAGTTGTCAAAACACAATTAATCATTATCAGTAGTGTCTTCACGCATACATATTCTCTGTTCCCTCTCAGTATCTATTTCTGTATTTGTTTCCTTCTCCAAAGCAAAATTATCACCAACTATCTGGGAAAACCAACTTACAAACAAAACCACTTTTTATTTTCACATCACAGCAAAGAGCTGGGTTCATAACTGGTGACGAGGGTGTGTGTAGTTGTGGCCGGCATCCTCGTCTAAGGTGGGTCTGTTTGGTTTCAGGAGGTGCCCAGATATTTCCTCTGGCTCTGGATAAATTAAGGCTTAAGACTGAAAAGAGAGTTCTTCTGTTTAAACCAAAACTTCAAATAAATAATTTTTTACATTTCCCATCCAAAAAAAGAAAAGAAAAAATATTAGGTTTTTGTATTACTTTGTAAAGCCTATTTATTTGGGAGAAAATTGGGACAGAGGCTTTGATCCTTCATTCAAATTAATGGGATAATCAAAAATAATTATACTTGCAAGTTCTTCAAACTACATATTTTCTCAGTTACTATCTAACATGATATACAACAGCATTACGCTACTCAAGTGAATCTTTATTTCCATTCCTATCATCACTTCTATGGAAATCCCTATAACTTAAATACAAAAAAGAAAATATAATGTATTTTGAGTTTATTTTTGTGTGCCAGTACACTGAGGCCATGACCTTAGTCTCCTTTCTTTCAATCTTGTAATTCACATAGGACAATATCAAGATCGTTTTGAAAAGAATACTTGAATGCCTCTACTAAATTTCCACTGTGTTAAAAACAACATTTGAGCCGGGCATGGTGGTACACACCTGTAATCCCAGTACTTGGGAGACTGAGACTGGATGATTCAGGTCCCTGGGTTCGAGGATAGCCTCAGCTACTTAGTGAGGCCCTCTGCATCTTAGTGACACCCTGTTTCAAAGTAAAGAATATAAATTGGGGCTGAGGGTGTAGCTCGGAGGTAGAATGCCCCTGAGTTCCATCCCCAATACCGAAAAAAAAAAAAAAAAATTGACACAGGAAGTAAAATGTAACAAAATACTGCTGTAATAGCAAAGAATAACTTTTTATATTGACCTTTGATTTTTCAACCCCTTTGATCTCCACCTCAGTCCTGGGTGATCAGATGATAGAAATATGAAGTGTGTAAAATCCTAGGTAACAAGTTCTGATTCTGAGTCCAAGAACACTGGCTTGCTGGGAGCCTTTTCTTCTGAAGACTGTGAGCATGTTACAGATGTCTTACCTGCTGCTAGTGAAAGAGATTCAATTTCAAAATAACTTGGAGGAAGTTCCTTCAAGCTACCCCCTACAGACTGTCATCTGGAATGCTTGGGGACTTCTTTACAAACTAGCAACTTGGGCTACAATACAGAAAAATGAAAGTTTTCTACTTTTATTTCTGTAAAATTGTATGGGATTAGTCATCTAATGGATCCCCCCACCTCCAGGTGAGACTATGCTGTGACTAGTCACATTTCAAATGGTCAGAGGAATCTACAAGTGCCTACACAGATGCACAGGCGTTTGGGCGAGTTGACTCTTACTTTAATGGGCTATAGAGAGTCCAGCACAGGGTCTAACGGCTAGAAAAGGAACTAGTATGTCTGAGAAAGAATGGAGGTTCTTTTCTAAAATTAGGTAGTGTTAAATCATTAAAAATAAATGAAAACAGAGGTCTTGGAGCCCACGTTATCCCTAAACTCTTTGCATTCTTTCTAGGGATTGAAATGTTACTTTGCAGTGGCAGAATAAACGTACAGTGAAATAACAATATATAGTTAAAAAAAACACCTGGCAATAATAAATTAAAAATATCTTTCCACAGAAAACTAAAAGAAAAATAGTAATGGCTATGTGAGTTTAATTATAATATGCTTTGCATTTTTTTAAAAAATGTTTACATATGAATTCTCTTACTTACTAGAAATTAGCACTAAGTCCAAAAGTGATTTCAGTAGCTAAATATTATTTAATGTGTCAGATATAATTGCTAGGTCACTTCCTGACTGGTTGTTTTTCGAAGCTTTTAAAAATAGGATTGGCAATTCGCTTTTATTTTCTTATTTTTTTTCCCCATGGGTCAAGACCATGAAAATTCTTTCCCCAACTGTGCTCAACAGACCTGTGCTTTCACAAGACTATAGATTTTGTCTTACCTTATAAATGGAAAGTATCTTTTCTTTTTATCATAAAACTACTATATTGTCATTTTTTAATAATAGTCTTATTTGCAAATGCTTTATCTGGTCTTCCTTCTTTAAATTGTAATTTCTATTCCTGAATTTTTATTTTTAAATTTTCTGTGTTACAAAAATTCATATTTTTACTTATTTAAAATGATAGCGAAAGTTATATAATTTTATGGAAATTTTAAAATGTAGTATGTTTACAGTATATTTTAAAATTTTGTAAAACACACTTGAAACCTATATAAGGTAAAATAGGTGCATTTAAAAATTTTCACAGGACTGGGGGTATCTCAGTGGTGGAGACCTTACTTAGCTAGATGTTGCCACAACTATGGGTCCTACCAAGAATAGGGACCAGAGATGCAACAGGCAACACAGAACTACAATTGAATAATTGTCACATATAACTGCTTACTATATGATGCCACAGGCTTATCTACATTAAAGAGTGGTCTGATGATATATAAAAACGTTATTTAATTACATAGCAGTGGCTTTTGAGTCAGACACTTGAATGGGTGTTATTTTAGCAACTTCTTACCCAGATAAACAGTCTTTAAAAAATTCTAACTAACATCACTCTCAAAATTTAGATGCTGTAAGATAATCTCAGGGTCAAATTCTCCCTTGCTGATTCAGGTGAGAATCATACATTTTCCATGATAGTGGTGAGAGTCTCTCAATGGAAGGCCCAGATTTGCATCATGACAAGGACTAGTGGACCAATGGTCAGCCTCTTTCTAAAAGGACTTTTAAGTGTTCTCAACTTTTAGTCATACCTCTCCACCACGATGGTATGCTGATCTTCAAAACTCTGAATCATATCCTAATGCACATGATGTACTTTCACAAACATATCAAAGTCAATCACTGAACTGAATTTGAGAAGGAGGGAGGGCGAGGGAATGGGGTAGGAATTGGGGAAGGTTTAATTAGAGATGTGTGCATGTATGCCTTTACCAGCTTGCACCTAAAAAAGATGCATGACTACAATGAACCAATAAAAAAAAATCTGAATCATATAAATAGAAAAGAATATGTGTTGCCCCAAATGCTGTTTATATTAGGATAAAGGATTACCAAGGTGACTGAGAGAAGTGACCTAAGTCAAGTACATATTAGGTTGGACACAAGGAAAATATTTTAACATGTTACTCCATTTTGTCATCACAAAATAAGATCCAAAATAAGATTGTTCTAAGCTTTTGCTTCTCCTACTGTATTACTTTGGTGCTTATTTTATTGAATTCCCACCTGAAAAATACTCAGTCATTTCAGGGAGAAATGTATATGTGGTGGGGCAGTCTCTGTATCACTCATACGAAAGTAGATGCTATAGATTTTAGAACCTATTTGTAGATACTATAAATATTAACTGAGAAAGTGTCTTCAAGGTCTTAATCATTTGGAAAAATGTGGAAAAAACAAAGAGATAAGCCAAATATTTCTAAATAACTGTACATTTGGCATAATGTAGCTAATGAGCATATGCATAGTGCCATTCATTTTTAACATTTTACATAGTTATGTTTATTATTAAAAATACAGCTGAGAAAAAAATTCTCATTCTCTTCCCCAACTCACTTAATAAGTAGTCAAAATATTTTATATTAAATTTATTTTAGTGATAGTAAAAACATTAAAATTCTACATATTAATAGAGTACCATGTGATATTTCAATACAGATACATATTATATAATCCTAAAATCAGGTTAATCATATCTATTTCCTCTTTCATAATTTCTTTATTGTGAAAACTTTCAAAATTCGTCCTTCCAACTTTTTGAAGTGTACAGTACATTATTGCGATTATGTTTGCCATGTGTTCCAGGTTTCAGATAAATTCAGAAATTGACGTAATTTTTAATCAGTACTGTGTTGGTTTTAGGAGTTTATAATTAGTTTCTTCTTTTTCCACAATACATTCCATCAAATATTTTTCATTAAAAGTCTGCTAGGATGTGGAAGGGCACAGATCTGTATTCCAAGTTTGCCAGTTTAAAAGAATATTCCTGGGTATATTACTCAGTCTCTCAAAGTTTTTATTTTCTGCACTGAAAGTGTGCAAACAAGATTATCTGTGTATCATTCACTATAATATGCAAGTACTTACCACATAGCAAATGTGTCTCAGCATAATTTGTCCTTTTCACTTTTCTTCTTCTTTCAACTTAATTAAATCATTATTGTGACAATTCTTATTGCTTAAGTACCGATTTACAAATATTTAAATGCTGTCATGTTGTTCAGTTGTTTTAATTTCTTTTTATGATTATCTTTAGAAGGCAATTTATGAAAGCATAGCTGTGGTTTATTGCAGCACATCACTAATAAGTTACCTCATTATAAGCTATTTAGCACTGAAGATGGTATTCTGTTGCAGAATTGTTGACAAGCGAGACGCATACTTAAAGATCACCAACCTAAAGATATTAGATTGGGATCAACAAACCACTTGAAATGCATTTCTGTAGAGCTATTAATATTTATTTCAGTCCTAATCATTATAGAATTATTACGTGTTAGTAAGATGATCAGAAACATTTATATTCACACTCCAAATCTTCAGTTCTGGGTTAAATTCCTCATATTCTAATGCAGTATTTCCAAGTCCTTTTGTGTCCAGTCAAAAGTTCCTTGGTTTGTCATGTCTTGCAATACCTGGTTACCATCTCTAGTCATGTGATTCTCTTTCCTTTATCCCCTAATCCCAAGTAGATGTTTGATTGAAACTCTCCCTCTCTGCTGCTCATGTTGCTTCTCTTGAAATATGAATTACTTCACCTAAAAGAAATGTATCTCATTTCTTTTTTAAGGCTAACTGTGTAATGGGCAGGTACTGACCATCTTTTTCTCTGAACTTCTCTGACATTAAGCATTTGTCTAATGTTATATTAACACTTTTTTTCCCTCTCTTTACTGACATCCTATTATAATTAAGTAGATTGCTCAAGCATCTCATTGCTTGAGATTGTAAATGGTGGAAAGAGGAAAACGGACCAGGAGCTGGATCTTCAGGTTCCATGGAGTCTGGCTGAATGGAAAAAATTTATACCCATGAACTTTTTGCTTTTTTTTTTTTTTTTTTTTTTTTGGTACTAACACTTCTAGCCCTATTTTGTTTGTGTGTCTGTTTGTTTATTTATCATTTCTTTATTTATTTGTGGTACTGAGAATTGAAACCAGGGGCATTCTGCCTCCAAGCTATATCCCTAGCCCTTTACATATTTTGTTTTAGAAACAGGGTCTTGCTAGGTTGCTGAGAGTTTTGCTAAATTGCTGAGGCTGTTCTTGAACCTACATTCCTCTTGTCTTGGCCTTCCAAGCACTGGAATTATAGGCATGTGACACCCAGCTTATTTATTTATTTATTATTATTTTTTAATTTGACACAGGGTCTTTCTATGTTGCTTAGAGTCTCACTACTTTGCTGAGGCTGTCCTGGAACCTGAGATCCTCTGTCTCAACCTTCCAGGTACTGGGATTATAGTCATGCACCACCATGCTAAGCTGGAACTATTTAATTACGTATGCTGCTGCCTAATTGTAGGCCTTTACACCTTGAAACCATTTTTGAAAAGCATTTTGGGAAAAGTATTATAAAATCATGTTATTTGATGCAATTAAGTTATACCCAGAAGCAGGAACAATAATATGGCCATTAATGGAGTTTGGATTATGCTGAAAACCAACATAAGCCATATAAAAACCATTTTACATAATTGCTTCTAGTAATAATAATAAATATTTTAACAACAAAAAAGTAAAATACTCACCATCACACACTCTTACTTTATTGCAAAATAAAAATTAGACAAGTCCCTAAATGAAACAGTTTAAACTGTTTAAGAAAAATTGAGCAAACCTATCCCCAGCAGACATTTATTAAATCTATAATTATGCAAAATTCTCTCTAATTATGGTACATGGAGTGCTTAATTTTCTTTATATTGCAAGTGTTTACAGTGAAGCTAGCCAGGCTGACAAGATAGGCAATGATACTATGAAATATATTAAATAAGGAAGACACTAAACTAGTCATTAAATAGGGGGTAACATTTTCATTACATATTATTTTCAATATAACTAATTTAAATAACACATGATAAAAGGCAGTAATACAGAGAGTATCAAGGTAAAATAGTTTTCAACTTTTCCTTGCTTTACTAATTTTTTTTGTTGTTGTTTGCTTCTTTGTTTGTGTTTTGGTGGCAGTCGTAGGGATTGAACAGGGGGCATTTTACCTCTGAGTTAAATCCCAGACCTATTTTATTTTTTTATTGTGAAACAAGGTCTTGCTAAATTGCTGATGCTGGCCTTGAACCTGTGATCTACCTAGCTCAGCCTCTCAAGTATTGGGATTATAGGAATGCTCCACCAAGCCCTGCTTTTTGCCACTGCAAAGAATTTTTGTTTATGTGTTGTAAACTTAATTGGTTGTGATTAACCTTTAGAAAAACAAGTTTGTGGAGAAACAGTTCCAGCCTAGAGTGCAGGCTCCATCTGAAAACAAATGAGGTGGATACTATGTTGCTGAATACTTGGCCGACCAAGTACAACAAGAAAGCAAGCTTTCTCTACAGCAGCACGATGTTCTTCTGGAATTTGTTCTCAAGAGAGCAGCCTCTTGGTCTGGTAAACTGTGTCCTTGCCTTCTAAAATACTTAGGACAAGGAGACTTAGAACAAAGAGGTTTATATATTGAAATACTATCTCATTTCTACTCTACTGGATTTACACAGAATATCTTGTGACACAAAATATCTTATGACTTTATGAAAGAGAGCCTGTCTACTGTATTTCTGTCCATAAGTATCAAGCTAAGATTTTCAGTGAGAGGAGCAGTAGCAGCAGCAGCAGCAGTTGCAAAAGCTTGCCTGCATTTTCAGCTAAAGAGAATAAAACAGATGCGCTTCTTCACTGCATGGGTGTGAGTGTATTCTTGTGACCTCGTCTCATTCCACACCAATCGAGGGACTTCTGACCCTGTTGCCAAGAGGGCTGGACCCCGGCAGCTTTTGCTTTAAGAGACAGAAAAAGATTACTCTTGCTAAAACCATACTTTGATTTGCCTTTTCTCCTTGTTTTAGAATGTATTTCTCCTTTCTTTCGTTAACTTTGTCATTGGATAGTCATTCCTATAAATTTTCATGGGTGCTCTGGACCTGAGTTCTGCTGTCAGAGTTACATTCCTTCAGCATTTTATGGCCCAGTTACATCACCTGTCAATAGGGAGTGTTGCTTTGCATAAATCTGAGACCCACCTAATGTTTGACCTGATAGAGGTGGCATGATGAATTCAGACTCACATCATTGACCATCTTTCTTTACCCTTGAAATTAATTACTTAACTAAGGAGTGGCTCATTGGTCATTTGTTTGCATTAATGTTTCTTTAATTATAAAGTGACCTTTAATTCTACATCCACTTTTTCATCTATTTAGGGATATTTTTCTGTATAAATTTAAAATCTTTCTTTTCAAAGAGGTTTATTTTTTAAAATTTTCTATATCAGTTGCTTTCACAGTATATGAACACCAAATAAAATAGTGTTGGAATTCGAATGACTGAATTCAAATCCTGGCCCCAAAACTTAAAATGTGCATGTTTCTGAGTATGTCATTTACATTTGCTTTCAATTTTTTTGTTGTTTGTTTTTGTGGTGCTGGGGATTGAACTCAGGGGTATTCTACCTCTGAGCTATACCCCCAGCCCTATTTTTTCATTCTTTTTTTGAAACAGGGTCTCACTAAGTTGCGGAATGCCTCACTAGGTAGCTGAGGCTGGCTGCGAACCGGGATCCTCTGGTCTCAGCCTCCCAAATGCTGGGATTACAAGCATGCGCCACCACGCCGGGCTTGCTTTCAATTTTTAAACATAAAATGAAGAAAATGATACTGTAACAATGATAGAAGTTTGTGTGATGAAATAAGCTAAGACAGTTTGAGTAATCTATGCGTCTATGAAATGCTCCACTTAAGAAAGCCATCATGCCTATCATATCACTTCTTTTAATTCAACCACTTTGCCATCTATATTGCTGTGGGCTACTAGCATTCATCCCTCTATCATCATCATCATCATCATCATCATCAACATCATCATCATCATCATCATCCCCTCCTCTTCCTCCTCCTCCTCCTCCTCCTCCTCTCACTATTCTTATCACATGACTTGTCACTCTGCCTTTTTCTTTTGTTTGTCATTCTTTTTTGGTTCCTGAGTAGTGTGCTTAGGATATGCATTTTGCTTCCTTTACAGCTACAGTCTCATTCTGTTGCTTTATCATTTATTTCAGTTATTCTTATTGAATCATGTTAAATATTATTTTATTTTACAGAATGACCCGTTTATGGAAAATTGTCATCTGTTCCTCATGTTATGTTCCATTCATAAATTGGTATGATGTTATTCTTACTGGGTTTTCCCTTCCTTCCCTCTTTCATTCTTTCCTTCAATCTCTTCTGATGTTTGTTTACATAGTTTGAATTCCATATATTTTTGTTGGTATTTTTCTTGTTACCTGGTTGTTTCATTACAGTTATGGTTATGTGGAATATTTTTTTCTAGAAATTCAGTTTGTACTGTTAGAGCATGGGTGGATTCTTAATGCCCTTTCCTCATTATCACTATTTGTTTCATTCTCTATGACTTGTATTTGGGGCATGGGTATATGGCACCACTCACTTTCCTGAGACTGAGTATTCATGGAGGTATTAGAGGAGTAACAGAGTAAGTAGAGGCAGGCTAGAGCTAATGCTTCATTGGCAAAGCTGTTCTTGAGTATTTGAGTGAAATTTTATTAAATACCTTTTAAAAGGACTCCTAAGGGAATAGCACTTGTGTGTGGAGAATATCTATAACATACTAGCCTGTTTTTGTAGGTTGGATCTTGAGGCATCTCCTCGTCTGTTTGAAAACAGATATTCATAGTTATATATATGTGTGTGTGTGTGTGTGTGTGTGTGTGTGTGTGTGTGTGTTTGCTTATTTATTTTTGGAATATGAAAGGGAGATTTTGGGATTTGTGCTTGGTCAACTATTTGTCCTTAGCCAACTGTTTTTCCAAGAACCCAGCTATTGACACTGTTTAGTTAAATCCTTCCAGAGATAGATAAGTATATAAAAATATTTTTACTATAATTCCATTTATTGGTATGATTAAAAATCATTTGCTAGGGCTAACATATTTAAAAATAGCAGACTTCAGTTGGGCCTGGTGGCACATGCCTATAATCCCAGTATTTGGGAGACTGAGGGTTGCAGGTTCAAGGTCAGCCTCAGCACTTAGCAAGACCGTGTTTAAACAATAAAAAATGAATTAAAGGGCTAAGGATGTGGCTCATAGGTCAACTGGTTCAATCTACAGTAACACACACAGAGTGGATTTCTAAAGACAGATTTTAAATAAATTATTATATAAACTTTTATCATGTAGCTGGACTATTTGCTATTCCAACAATATAAGAACCTGAATAGCTTGGATCTTGCATATGAAAATAATGAGAAAACATCTAAATACTACATATGACAATATTTCTTATTTTCGTAATAAATACCTGTTTCAACTATTATAGTTAGAAAAATGAGTGGGTTTGCACAACCTGAGAATATTTGGATGGTATGTAACTCATATTTCTCATTAGTGGTAAGATAATAGTGTTGGGGGCTATATATTCCAGATTTTCTATATTCACAGAGTGAGAATCACTTGTCTACATTAAATTTTCCAATGATTTTCACTTTGCTCCAAAATATGTGCATTTTTAAACTAAATTCAAAACTTAATTAGCTAAGAGAAAGATTAATGATATTTCAGAAAAAAACAATGATTACTTTCAGTACAAACTGTCTCTGGTATAATTATAGCTCAATGTTTTGGTCACTAGTGAATTTTTAAACAATTTCATAGCAAATCATAACTTTGAATCATTTTAGCTAATGCTGAGCGACAGAAGCATATTTCTAGCTGCAAAATGAAAAGAACTTCCATGAGAAGAAAGCATATTGACTCAGTGAAAATCCTGATTATTTTAATCACTGCCATAACGTGATTAAAGCCATGGTCCCAATCTGATACAAATGTTGCTGATTAGATATATGCTGAGGAATCAAAGTGAAACAGGGTGGCAGGTGAGCTTATTCTCTCTGCTCTCAGCAGGTCCAAGGCCCCACGGTTCCAAGCTGGCTTATGTAATGTTTACAGCATAATAATGATTTTAACTGAGGACACTCACTTTTACATCCTGGCTTGATTTACTGTTTAAGCCAGAGTAACTCCTTTTAGAATGTCTGGAACAGCAGGTTGTCCACTAATATGCATAGCAATGAGTTCTATTTTTAAAAGGCCTACTTCTCAGCAAGTGATATGTTTCTCTAAAGATTCACAACTGGAAGTATTGTCCTGCGGAAAAAAATCCTTCATGTGCTGCTTTTCTATTAACTCACAAGCAATGAAATTGAGATGCTAAAATGATTGCATTTGTTTCAAAATGTGTGACTCTACATTGGAAAGTTCCTCTTAAAAAGATGCAGATAAACCATCGAAAAAAAAACAATGTTTGGCACATTTTCACTGCTAGGGATTGCTTAAATATTTATAAATCCAATTGAAAGTATGGAGACTATAGTTGTACTGTACAATTTTGTGTTAGAGTTTTATTGTGATTAGAGCAGACTGTAGTCATAATTTGTCCCTTGGGGAATATTTTCCATTATTAAATCCATGCCTGAATTTTTTTTTTCCTTTTTGTCTTGACAATGTTGTGGCCAAATTACCAGTGGAAGAAATAATGTTTATACAATACACGTGCACACACGTGTGTGCACATGTACACAACATATAAAAACTTAAATGGAAGTTAGGCATAGTGTCTCATGCCTGTAAGCCCAGTACTTGGGAGGCTGAGAAAAGAGGATTCCAGCTTTAGTGTCTCAGTCAAAAAGTTCACTGCTGTAATCCAAGACAACTGACCACACAACTTAGAGGAAGGAAGATTCATTTGCTCACAATTTTTTGCTTTTTTTTTGTTTTTAAGATCTTAGAGTTTCAGTCTCTGTCACTGGGTTATATCTGCAGAGCTCAGGACTTGGTGTTGGTGGTGGGAAGCAGAGGGAGGAAGAGAGCAAGGGCTCTGGTCTCACATCATGGAGACAGAAAGCAGAGAAAGCAAGCAAGCAAGGGGATTCAAAGACGAAGGCACAGCCCCAAAGGCCACTCCCCAAGAGACCCATCCTCTCCAGCCACCCCCCCCGCCTGTCTAGATTACCACCCAGTAAATCCATTACAGTGGATTTATCTACTGATGAGATTACAATCCTCAATACTTAATTACATCAACTCTGAGTATTAATACCTGCACTTTTCAATTTAGCAAGTCAGCAACCTAGTGAGGTCCTGTTTCAAAATAAAAAAGTAAAATAGGGCTGGGGGTGCTGCTTGGAGATACAATGCCCCTAGATTCAACACTCATTATCATGCACAAAACAAATAAATAAAATAAAATAAACAAATATAAATTGGAGACATGAGTTAATTAGTCCTACTCAGCTTTTCATGATGTTTTATGGCTCTGAATTAAAAATGTCTTAGTTTGACTTTAAGTTTTCTTTTTCATTTTCAATTCATGTTCTCATTCCCTTCATCACTGTGTGGACCCACTTTAGTCTGATTAACATTTGTCAACAAATACACGTGTGTCATTGTGAACTGTGCAGGACTCCCATCAGTGTGGTAGCTTTCTTCTAGATTGTTTTTGGCTTTCTATTTCTTAGGTTTCACAACACAATATTATATTCTAAAGGTATATCCATATTGTGACATATCGGGAATAATATTCCGTATATTTAACAGTTCATGGCACAGGCATCCAAAATCCAGAACTGATGATGGAAGTGAATAAGTGAGGACATCTGCTCGGGGCAGGGTGTGGGGGGTGGCTGCTGGCTGCATATTGGGTCTGTCCAATGAGCACTATATCATATCAGTAAGTACTTCCACAGTGCATTACAGCAGTATAGTTTTGTTCATGCCAGCTATCTTACCTGGGTTTTTAAAGGATCCTTTCTCTCTTAATGAACCTGTTGATGAATAGAATTTCTTATCCTTTATTACTTGTGTTTTTATATTTCATTTAGAAAATACTTTCCAACTCAAAGGTTGCAATCATAGTACCTTTATTTTATTCCAAAAAATTGGTAATTTTACCTTTCACATTTAAATCTTCCATTATTATAAATTGATGTGTATCTTTTCTCCAGTCTTGTGTGTGTATGTGTGTGTATATGTGTGTGTATGTGTGTGTAAGTGTGTGTATGTGTGTATGTGTGTGTATGCCTGTGTGTACGTGTGTTGTGTATGTGTGTGTGTATGTGTGTCTGTGTGTATGTATGTTGTGTGTATGTGTATGTGTGTATGTGTGTGTGTGTGTGTGTGTATGTGTGTGTGTGTGTATACTGGAGATTAAACCCAATGTTCTACTTCTGTGCTATACCTCCAGCATTCTTTAACTTTTATTATTTATTTTATTTTATTTATTGATTGATTTATTTTGCGGCACTGGGGATTGAACTCAGGGGCATTCTACCTCCGAGCTACACCCCCAGCCCTATATTTTATTCTTTATTTTGAAACTGAGTCTCACTAAGTTGCGGAGTGCCTCACTAGGTAGCTGAGGCTGGCCGCGAACCTGTATCCTCCAGTCTCAGCCTCCCGAATGCTGGGATTACAAGCGCACGCCACCAAGCTCAGCTTTTAACTTTTATTTTTAAACAGGCACTGGCCTTGAACTTGGGATCCTCCTGTCTCAGCCTTCTAAGTACTGAGATTACTGACCTAAACTACTGTGCCAGGCTCCCTCTACTTTAATTTGCAAAACAGTGTGGCTTTAACCTCTGTTGATGTCATTATACAAATTTTCCTTTAGTATGTTAATATAGTGAACTTTATCCAATGCTGTTCTAATGCTAAATCAACTTGTATTTCTGGAAACAAACTCATTCTTAACTTTTTCAAAATATACTATCATATATTTTTGGACTAAATTCCCTAATTTTTTACTCATATTTTTACATAAACATTGATTGATTATATTTGCTTGTCACATGTAATTTTATCAAATTTTAGTATTAATTTTATGTAAATTTCATAAAGTAAATTGTAGGTATATGCATGTGTATGTGTGTGTGCATTATTGCAAAATATTATTCAAGCTACCAAGCTGTTATGAATAAGAAAAGTAAAAGCTAATACCTGTATGATTATACAGTCTAGATAGGAAATAGTTTCTATGCACATAAAAAGAATAAGCAATAATTTAAATAAACTATGATATCATCCAATTAACTAATCAGTTTTACAAGGATCTTAGGAGAACTATCACTTTTCAGAAGAAAAGCTGGTGCTGTGGAGAAGGCTTTAAGGAGAATTCTTATGCTCAGAAGGAATAGTGTAGTCAAGTTCTTACATTCTTTGTAAAATAAGATAATATTATTTGAAGGTAGAATAGGATAGCTAGCTTAGACATAACTTTTTGATCTCAAGGGAAGCCATTATAATAAATTGAGCAAAAATTCAACTTAAGATAAAAATGGAATATCAAAAAACACACAGTACTGAGAAATTACAAAATAGGACAAATTTAAAATGGGCATTTACAACCATATCTTGATGGAGTCCAGCCCTCCAGGCAATGGGGTTGGGGATCCTTCGATAGGTGTGGAATGAGACGAGGTTTCAAGAATATGCTCACACCAAATACAGTGAAGAAGCGTATCTATTTATTGCTTGCTAGTAGCTGTTTTTATACTATTTTTTTTCAGTGAGGCATATAGAACAGGAATTTTTACAGTCTTATTTTTCTAAAGATTGAGTAGGTACATCTTTAACTAGAAAAGCCATTTCCCATGACATTTAATGGGGTTAAGAAAACAGTAAAGTTTACAAAATACAATACGTATATAAAGATTCTTTTAGTACAAAGCAGTGTTTAAGGTTAACGAATAGCCTCTATTCATTAGTTTAAATCTTTACTATTTGTTTAGCTCCTTTAAGCAGTGTTCTCATCTTTGTCTCAGGCAGCTAGAGAGTTAATGCATCTGGTGAAGTTCCAGGGAGACAAGGTGGAATTTGGCAGACTATCTGTCTTAAAACCTTCTTTACTCGTAGATAAAATAGTAGATTTAGTAGACCTAAATCTCTTTGGCTCATTTATTTTGTTTCTATATCTGTGTGCTGAGAGGTAACATAAGGCTGTTTAGTAACTAAGCTTGCAAAGCCCGTTTCCTGACTAATGTTCGTATGTGGTTAATGAATTTCTTATTTCAGCTAATATCGAGGAATCATAATCCATCCGTCCACCCTCTGTTTATAAGAAAATTTCCTTTATAATTAATGTGAAAGCGAACCCCAAAGCACCCCAAATTTCCAGAATATAACATAATCCAAAGTGGGATATGCCACACATTCCTTCTTTTGGAATCGTCTGCCTTGCAGGACTCCAGCGGACTGAGCCATGCTCAAGATCCAGCTATTAAGGAGCTGTGGCAATATCTATTATTGTATTAAATGTAAAAGTACTTAAATTAATGTTGTATATGAAGAAAATAATAAAATGTGCAACTCTGTGGCATTTAAACATATACATTTAAATGTTCTTCAAATGAATTAACAAGGACTTTTTGAGGAAAATGTTAAATTCTAATAAGAAAGAAATACACATAACTAAATAAAAAGAAGTGCTGTGTTCTTTGAGATAAAAGGACAAGATCAATATCATGGAGCTCTCAGATCTACTTAAATGGATGAATAAATTTAATTCTAATGTATATTGAGTATGAATTTCATTTATAAGTGGCTTTTTTACATATTAAAGCCATATAGAAGACTTTACCTAATATAAAACATTATTACTAAGATTTTTATAACCATTTGAAGATAACTTGAAGACATAAAGTAACACTATCTCTTAATAACAACATGTATAACCATCAAAGTCCTGTAATTAAATAAGTATTTATGCATATTTATACAATTCTCAATTCTAATCCATAGATTCTATTGAATTTCACCAATTGTTAAAGTCATGAATGGACCCAGATCTCTGTTCAGTATTATACAAAACATTTCCTTGTTCTGTTCCTGCACTGTGCTTCAAAATTTATCATGAATATAACACAAAATGACTTCTATGTTTAGCAGACTATCCCTTACCAACATCATTTTTCTACACATTTTTTCTTAATTAAATAAATTCATTTCTTATTATATGAAATAGTCCCAAAATATTTGTACTTATGGATGGCAAGTATATTGAATTTTCTATCTAAATTTTAATAGAATTCTTATTCATCTCGAATTACTTTAAAATAATATAGATATTTTACACAATAATATAAAAATATACATGCCAAGAAAGAAATGATCTTACTCTGGATCTACACAAATAAACATCATTTTCTTCTAAATCTCTGTTAATAATTTGAAGCAAATATATCAACACTATATTTTAAAATTCGTAACTGAATCACTTTTACCTATGAAAGATTCAAAGGATTCCAAGTAGATTAAATATTAAATAGTAGATATAATCAAGAATTATACAGTGGTGCTGAGATATCATCTGAAATTGGACACTTCTTAAATATACAATATTTCCTTTTTTAAACAACATCCTCTAATTGCCCATCATACTACCATAAAAAAGAAAAGGAAATCTCTAATACTAAGACAAAGAGCAAAGTAAACATAATTTAATTTTTTTGCAATATTTATAAGTTAACTGAATATAAAATTCTCCCCACAAGTGGTTGAAAACAACTGTTCTAAAGTTCTCAGTAAAATATTAAAATAACTCCTCATTGAAGTTTTTGCATGATCAGGGAAAATAGAAACACAAATAAAAAATATGTAGATTTCTTGTTTTTTTTTTTTTTTAAGCATGGAGGATGATAACTCATGAAATGGAAGCAAATTCAGTTTTTTAGTGAAGCTTGGAGAAAACTAAATGCCATCTAGAAATTTCAGGACTCCATTGGGAACAGATAATATTCTCTCTTGCAGATATTATGCAGACCAAAAGAAATAATACTGTGGCATGTTCTCAGCATGAACAGGGCAAAATGAAACACTTTTAGACTTAAGATAACATCATTTTCCAAGTAATATAGATATTCATATTGATGTCTGTATTCTCAAGACAATTACAAGGCTTTGGGGAAGATGGAAGATATGTATTTTACCTCATGCCCTTCAAAGAACAAAAAAATAAAGCCTTGCTTTGTAAAATAGGCTACAGTGGGAAGCCGGGAGAGGTGGTGCACACCTGTAATCCCAGTGCCTGGTAGTCGTAGACATGACGATCACAGATTTGAGCCCAGCCTCAGCAACTTAGTGAGACCCTGTTTCAAAATAAATATATGAAAGGGCTGGGGATGTAGCTTAGAGGTAGAATGTCACTGGGTTCAGTCCTCATTCTCAGTCACACACGCACACACACACACACACACATACACACACACACACACATA